>APFE031229445.1:32666-64557 GCA_000404065.3 Pinus taeda
GGATCTAATTTGTTCTCCGTCTTGCTTTCGATCTGGCCTCAGTGCAGTTTTCCCAACCAGCAGCTCCTAACAGCAAATTGCATGTTCCCTCCAGGAATTGTGTAGTTTCTACTACCAGTGACTGAGTAGCCAACTGCTAGTTCCCTTTAATAATTAAACAATTTTGGCTACCATTGACCCAGTAGCCAACTGGAAGTTCCCCTTGGGAATTGCACAGTTCTGGCTGCCAGTGACCTAGCAGCCAACTAGCAGTTCCCTCTTGGAATTGCACAGTTCTGGCTACCAGTGACCCAATAGGCAATTGGAACTTCCCCCTTAGAATTGTGCAGTTCTGGCTGGCAGTGATCCAATAGCCAACTGGCAATTCCCTAGCTGCTAGTCTCCCAGGTAGTTCCCCAAAAAAACTATGCAATCCTTGCCTACTGACCCTTCATGCATCCCGACCCATTCCTATGGAAAATTGCACAAATATAGATGTCCAACCCCCGCTAACTATTCATTCTGGAAAATGCAAAGAGCATGCCTGCCTTTTCCTCTTACAGCCTGGACTGCACTTCCCAAAATTTGCGCAATTTTGTCTCCCTACCGAGCCAGATCTTGTAGACAGTCATTGTTGACTCAAATTGTCTGTCTGCATCTCTCAATGACTCTTGTGTAGTCTTCATCATGAGTATGTAGGTACAGGTACACCAATAAACATGTCAAGACGACGAACGGGATGAATGAAGGGAGCACATGCAAATGGACAGGTTCACCAACGGAAGAACAAACGAAGCATGTGAAGCATGCGAAGCGGACGAACACGATGAACATGTAGCTTCGTGAACAAGTGAGCATGTCAAGCCTTCTAGCATGAAAGTAAGGAACAACATGCTAAAGCTTCATCAAGCGAATCAAAGACCATTGAAGACTCCACACACTTAACCATGCGGAGTTGAAGCTATGATACACCATGAACACATCCATCACTTAGCATCATTATAGCTTGACATGCACTCTAGCAGCAACACGAATATATCAGCATTGTCATGTAAACTCATGTCGCATCAATTCATGAGTCATGTTGCGCACATATCCACTATGGGCTTGTTGTCAATCAATGTGATGTAACATGGAAGTCCAAGAGGTCCACTTGTTGAACATAGAGTCATGTAAGTCGGAAATTCATGGAATTTGAACGGTCATGGGGGTAATCAAATAGCCACAAGGGTTAGTTTCACCCTTGGCTATAAATACCCCCCTCATTTGTACATGAAAGGACTTTTCACCTCAGCTCCTCCCACATAGCCAAGAGAGTTTGTAATCTTTTCTTTGAGGAGTA
Source organism: Pinus taeda (assembly GCA_000404065.3). Lineage (NCBI taxonomy): Eukaryota > Viridiplantae > Streptophyta > Pinopsida > Pinales > Pinaceae > Pinus > Pinus taeda. The sequence continues at coordinate 33,988 of APFE031229445.1, forward strand.
AGTAGTGCCTCAAACGCCCCGTTGATGGGGTTAGTGATGTATGGTGTAATGATGTGTCTTGGAACTTTCGCTTAATTTAGAAGTCTGTTAATAGGCCAACACGTTTTCACACATGTATTGTATTTGTTGTAATACTAATCTTTAACACTCATAATGCATGTTGCTTTAACCTATGTTCTACATATGAACTTATTCATTTGTTGTAATTCATAATCTATTGATTTAAATGTGACATCTGAACTAATTCATTTGTTATAATTAATAATCTATTAATGGAAATGTGTTGTATATGTTGTTAATATTGTCTCGTCCGTGTTGACTGCTCTACTAGACATCAGACAAACCTTTCACATGAACCTTTTTGTAACAACATTTTCACTCATTTCGGACTGATTCGCGAGTGTTGTATGTGTTATCTTACCTTGTATGTTGTGACTGCCGCATCCAAGTGGACTGCTCCGCCAGAAGCTATGTATGTCCTTTTGTGTTGTGTTTTCCTAGCCGAGTTGGGACTGATCCCTTTCAACCTGGAACTCACCTTCACTCTCTTCCCCTCACAGTGAAAGAACCATTGAGACAAGTACACTTACACTCACCAAGCACATGAACCTCACTTCTTGAAGACAAAGTAGACCACTCTCTTATGCTGACAAGCAAGAGATGAGGCAAATCCTTAAGACAATTTTTTCCCTTGACCATCCTACCAGATGGGATTCCCACACCAAATGGTGTGAGGTCTAGTTGTGACTTCATATGAGGGTGATCCCCTGAATTTTGGCAGGTCTAGCACCGTCAACAGGTTACTCTACATGTTGTACAAGAGTTGTGTTCCTAAAGGTGAGTGAATACAACTTAGAGGCTCATACCTCCAAGGTTGTAGGGAATTTTGGTTTTGGGAAGATAGTTTCCAACTTATAGAGCTATGTGTATTATCCATAATGTAAGAATATATATCATGGTACATTAGAGGATGTATTATACCAACAAGCCCAATAAACAAAAGTAAGATTTATACCATCCCTTAAATGTACCCATTATACCTCAAGAAAGCATTTCCATTGATTTTGTGGGAGGTTTACCAACAAATAGGAAGTGACATGACTACATGTTTGTGATAGTTGATAGGGTTCAGAAAGATGTGCATCCTCATGTTTTGTAAAAGTTCCATAAAATGATGAGAAATTTTTTCTTTGAGTAGATCTAAGTGAAATTTAGGATACTAATGAGCATAATTAGCATCATTTCAAACAGGGACACCATATTTTTTTTTGACAAGATCGGTTACTTATATATTATAAAAACTTCAAGGACTGAGTCCTATTACATGTAAAGGAGAAAACATGGCGGTGAGGATCCAAAATGGGTGCGTAGACCCTTGATCCTTGTTGCTAGAGAAACGGTAACTAAAATGAAAGAGGTAACGGCTATATTGCCGGACAAAGGAACCTGCTAGCCAACAAAATTTTCAGTTCATAAATCCTAAGGATGTTGCTGGTTGACAGAATCATCTGGGAGAGCTTCTTTTCTTGCGCTGGCTCTGGTCGAGGCTTCAACTTGCATGCTCTGGGTTAAAGTCCTGATGTGGGCAATCGCTTCCTCTAAGTGGGTGCATCTCTCCTTGAGGGCCTCGATCTCTGCTTTCTGCTTCTCCAGCTTCTTCCTTTTGGACTTGCTATCTGCATGATAATCCTCTTTAAGGTCATTGAAGCGTTTGATGAATCTAGCGATCATGAAAGTGTGTGCTTTGCAGAGAGTGCATTCGTTGTTCGTAATGACATTCTCCAAAGGATTGGCAGCGGGCTCCTGTGCTTCCTGTTGATCCGCCATTTCGCCTAGTTGAAGAAAGGAACCAGAGGACTGATGCTGCTGAAGGCGATATCTGAGGGAATGGGCGGTAGAGGGGGATAAAGGATGCAGAGAAGGGGAAAGAAAAACTGTGTTTCTGTTCGGGAGGGGGACAGAGAAGCAAGGAGGGGAGCTGGAAAGCTGAGGAAAGGTGAAAGAAGGGGAGGAGCGCTGAGACAGAGAGACAAGCAACCAGTTAGTAAAAATTGAAAACCAGTGAGTGAAAATGCCTAGATTTACCACTGTCTTGGATCGACCTCCACACTCAAAATGAGTGCGCGCTGCTTCAAGAGGAGGATTGTGCTGGAAGAGGGCGAGAGCCGAGACCTTCGTAGCAACGAAAACTGGGTTAAAGGAGGGAGCGAAGCTGCTAGTTATAGAGGGAGAGGAGGAGCTCGTATGAGAGTTCAAGTGGAAGTGAATCTGATCCTTGAGGTGACTGCGGATCCAGTCAGAGATTTTGCTGCAAGCGAAGAAGATATTGGAGTGCAATCCGCCTGAACGACACCTGAGAATGCTGGTGGAGGTCATGAAGAACACGAGCTCGAATCTGAGAGAGGTGACATATATGATCATAGGGGCGTGGATCGGAGAGAGGAGGGACTGAGTGGCACAGTCGAGGAGATTTGGAAAAGGATAAGGAGACTTGGAGGTACACAGATTTCGAGGAGAGTGAGGTCTGAAGTGACCTAGATTCTAAGGAGAAGGGATGGGATATGACAGCTTAAGGAATTGCTTTGTCATAGGTGGAATCATTTTCTCTAACTTGACCTACCAACCTGCTGGTTGCCTTGTTGGCCTGATCATCTGCCTCCTTGTTGTTACTTCTCAGCACATGTTTGAAAGTGGCCCCTTTTATTTCTCTTATTTTGTCGATGATCCTGTTTTTGATGTTGTTCAAAGCTGTTTGCTTGAATTCACTCCCTGAGACCATGGCAGTAATAATAATGGCTGAATCTCCCATTATGATTGGGTTTTGCAATCCAAGTTTCTTCAGGATTGAGGTAACCAGGAAGAGGCTATAAGCCTCGGCCTTGTTGTTGGTCATGATGCCCAGTCCCCACTCGTAAGTCACCATAATTTTTCCCTGGTGGTCCTTAATAACTCCTCCTGCACCTGCTTGACCCGGATTATTTTTGGAGGCCCCATCGAACTGAAGGGAAGGCCTCTTTTGATTTAGAATCCAATCAGTAACTTCCTCATTGGAGCTTTTGAGCTTCCACTCCTTCCTTTTCTGGCCTAATTTTAAGGCAGTAGAGTTCCTTGTGTCTAGACTGAATTTGCTGATCCATTCGGCCTCCCTTTGGTTCCAGCTTTCTTTATCTGGTTGGGACATTCCATTAGCACTTATGGTCTCGGAGATAAGCTCTATTGTTTTTGCCAAAGTGCTAGGAATGTTGGGCTTCTTATTATTGAAAATGCATTTATTTCGGGTGATCCAAATTTGCCAACAAAGGGTTGGGGGGATGCTACTCCACAATCTTTTGACAAGAGTTTTGTTTTTCTTGGGGTAGGGGTAGCTGTTCCCCCAATTTTTTTGGAGAGTGGTGATCTAGTTGGGCATTTATCCTCTACTTAGAGGGCTAGTGATGAGCTTCCAGCAGTTTTGGGCAAAGGAGCATTCAAGGAAGAGGTGGGTGCTGCTTTCTTCAGCTGATTGGCAAAGACAACATATTGAGGGACCTAGGATGCCTCTTTTCCTAAGGTTTTCAGCTGTGAGGATTTTGCCTTTGAGGAGAGTCCAGTTAAAAAACTTGACCTTCGGGAGGCATTTAGAGTTCCAGACCACTTTGTGGAGAGCCCAGTTGTTGGTAGCCGTGGCATTTTGGAGGATCTTGTATCCTTCTTTGACTGTGTAGTTTCCACCATTGGGATCCCAAACATACTTGTCCTTGATCATATTGTTGAGGGGAGCTGACCCTGAAAGAGTTAGCTTGAGTTCAGCCCAAAGATCCCTTTGATTGTTTGGAAGAGAGAGGCGCTTCCAGCCCTGCCATCTTTTTGATCCCAAGTGGAGATGTCATATAGTGAGTTTAAATTTTTTTCTTCCATCCAAATTTGAAGGGGTCTGAGATTTTGGGTTGCATTCCTTGGTCCTGTTCCCATTATACGATCAGTCCAGATGCTAATATCTCTTCCACTTCCCCGAGCTCTAGAGATATAATTTTTGAATTGGGGGAGAGTTTTTTTAATGAGCTTCCAGACTGGAGTGCACTGCCTGTCAACAATTGGTTCAGATAGAATGTTGGAGTTGGGACCATTCAGATATTTCCTTTTGATTACTTATGTCCACCAAGCACCTTTCTCGTTGAGGATTCTCCATATCAGTTTGAAACCCATGGCCATGTTTGATAATCTTGGTATTTTTATTCCTAGCCCTCCATTTTCAAACGGTAATATGACCTGATCCCATTTAACAAGGCTGAACTTTTTGGAGTCCTTCCTTCCTCCCTACCAAAGGAAGCTCCTAATAATTATTTCCATATGCTTGTGGGTGCTAGTAGGGGCAAGAGTGACTGCGAACTGATAAATGGGGAGAGCAGAGAGAATGGCTTTGATGAGAGTAGTTCTTCCAGCCAGGTTGAGCCAAGTCATCCCCCAACTCTGGAGTTTTCCTCTCAGTTTTTCTATAAGTTTCACCCAGGTTTTAGTTTTGACCGATTCCTTTGCTAGAGGTAGTCCCAGGTACATGAAGTAGCTCCAATTCCTTTGAGCTGGGATGTCCAGAATTGAGGAAATTCTTTTAATGATGTGTCTGGGGACGTTCCAAGTGTATATCATGCACTTGTTGTTGTTGAGCTTTCCTCCGGACGCTAGAAGGAAGGATTCTAGTGTTTTATTGAATCTTCTTGCCATCAAACTGGAGGCTCCCCCAATTAGGAGTGTATCATCTGCGAAGAGAGAGTGATTTATCCCCTTGGTTCCTCAAACTATACTGGTTCCTATGATTTCTTTTTGCCTTCGAAGTTTTTCCAAGTGTATGCTCAGCGTTTCAGCCATGATGATGTATAGGAAAGGGGAGAGAGGGCAGCCTTGCCTCAGTCCCCTTGTGCTTCTGAAGTAATTGCTTGGTCTGCCATTAATCAGAGGGGCTGTCCAGGGATGAGATATGCACTCCATGATAATGCTGATGAAGGTGCTAGATATCCCAAATTTCCCAAGAACTTCCTTAAGGAAGTGGTGATTGACTCTGTCAAAGGCGTTTGCCATGTCTAATTTGTTGATCATGCCCCTTTCCTTCCTGCTTATGCTGCTGTGAATTGCCTCTTGGATAAGAATGACATTATCCGTGATTTGTCTTCTTGGGACGAAGCCCCCCTGATTCTCTGAGATGAGGGAGGGGAGAAGTTTTTTTAACCTATTGGCGAGGATTTTGGTAATGATTTTGTAAGAGACATTACACAGGGAGATTGGGCGGAATCAGTCAAAGGATTGGGGGTTGGGATCCTTGGGGATGAGGGCTAGATGGGAGGATTTAATACTATTCCCCATTTTGCATTTTAAGAAGAAGTTTTTCACCATCCTTATAAAGTCTTTCTTGATTGTCTCCCATTGATTTCTATAGAAGGCCATTGTGGACCCGTCTGGGCCCGGTGCCTTGTCTTGCTGCATGCTAAAGACTGACCACTTGATTTCCTCTTCCGTGACCTCTTGGTCCAGCTCTCTGTTTTGGGCTTCTAAGATTTTATTTTCAATTAAGCTAAGAAAATCCTCATTATCCTATGGCTGGGGGTCTGCGGATAAGAGTGAATTGTAGTGTCTGTAAGCAGCCTCTTTGATTTCTTCCTGGTCCCTTATCTCTCTTCCGTCCACCATGATTCTCTCTATTTGATTCCCTGCGCGTCTGAGCTTTAGACTGTTATGGAAAAAGGAGGTATTTTTGTCTCTGGCTTTGAGCCAAAGGCACTAAGATTTTTGTCTCTGCTCTTCTTTTTCCATCCTATTTTGCCTGTACAATTCTTTATACATGTCATTCTCTTTGGCTTGGTCCTCCTCTGTGTACTAGATTCTCTCCTTTTCCTGGTTCCATTGCTCTAGCTGAATATGGAGGTCGGTTCTTTTTTTGTTTTCCTTTGCTGCGTGGTTTCTTGCCCACTGTTTAGCAACAGTCCTGAGGGATTTAAGCTTGGCTTCCCAGATGTAATGGGGCGAGCCAATAATTTCCTTTACCCACTGCTCCTAGATCAAATTTTGAAATTCTTCATTGTTGTCCCAAGCTTCGTTGTATTTAAAGGGGAGAGGCCCCATGATCCTTCCCTTGTCTAGAATCAGGGCCACTGGTTTATTAGTCCATCTTGGACTACATTTTGGAATGAGATGGAAATGACGTTGAAAAGGTTTATATCATTCTACCCATGGGTAGACAAAAGTTGTCAATGGGAATTTTGTGTAGATTTTTTGAGATTATAATTTGAAGCATCTAAGGAACTATGATGAAAACATAGTCTAGATACAACACTCTTATAAGAAATTACTCCACAATTCTATTGGAAAATCCCCTTTTGGAACTTTCTTTAGATATTTTCCACCTTCACCCTTGGATGTTTCACATGGATAACAAGTAATGAGGGAGGATATCATATGAGATGCATTAAGAGAAAAACAAATGTTAAGAAGCAAATATGAAATATGTTGAAGAAGTCACAAGAAAAATATAAGACTATCCATGATCAACGCAAAATAAAGAATTCATTTAGAGTGGGACATAGAGTATGGTTAAATTTGAACAATGAAATATTACAAGGTATTAGTAAGAATATCAAGGCTCTTCAGTATAGTCATTTTGAGAGATTGGGAAACGTGGGATATAATGCTTACAAACTTAGCCTAGTCTCATACATGTGCATTTTCTCAACATTTAATGTGGAGACTCTCAATATATATGAGCCTTTCATGTTGGGTTAGTATGTAAGAAAGATCCTGCCTTTTATGGAGGACTCAACACCAGATACTCAAGAAAAGTTGGAAGAGGAAATAGTTTTATAGAAGTGGTCCAAAACTACAAGATAAGGGAAACATGACCTTTGGAAGATTTGGTTAAAATGGTAGCTTCCAAGGAAAATATAAACACTACTCCAAGGAGAAGGTAGAGGAAATGTTTCTTCACCTCATTCAATAAATATTTTGCAGACAAAAATCTTCCCTAAGTAGGGTTTTTATTCAACTATATTTTGAAGGCAAATACTATAGGAATTCATAGCACACTATATGGGTGGTTTATCTATTACCTCCAATAGTAAGCACTACAGTGACTCCACCTACCATGTGGTTTACGAGCATTCCAACAAGAACCATATTGGTTTAATCGTCCTTTAGAAAGCTCTAAGTGGTTTATCAACCCCTAAGGAAAGAACTTAGAGGTTTATCAACCAAGAGAGCTAGCACTAGTGTATCAAAATATCCATTGAGTATTCATTATCCTGTCACAAAGATGATACACAACATTGGTCATACACCATAAATAGATAGGGATCATTGTCCTAACTTTTTTTCTCTTCACTTCACACTCCTCCATGAGATTTTTCATTTTCTACTCCTTGCGGTCGGCCTCTTGCATCCACTTACATTACTTGTCTCCTCTTTTTTATTTGTCTCTTTTCTATTGACCCCTTTCCCCTATCTCCTATGTGTTGACTTAACCAACATGTCCCATGATAAAAAAAGGCAGTATGTGATTTTTCCTTTTTCTTAGGTAACATATACTCTACCTCTTGGTCTGTTATGTAGACCATTTAATTTAGTCATGGAATTGTTAGCATGAATAAATGAAGTAGCTTGGGTTAATCACTTCCCAAGAAAATCCTCATGTGCATCCTCATGTTTTGTAAAAAATCCATAAAATGATGAGAATGTATCTTTTCTTTGAATAGGTTAAGTGAACTTTAGGATACCAATGATCATAATTAGCATCATTTCACCATATTTTTTAGTCCATCTTGGACTGCATTGTGGAATAATATGGAGATGAAGTTGAAAAGGTCTATAACATTCTACCCATGGTTTAGGGTTAGGATTCAACAAGATTTGTATCCTCAAGTTTTCTAAAAATGTCATAAAATGATGAGAAGAATTTTTTTCTTTGAATAGGTCTAAGTGAACTTTATGATACCAATGAGCACATTTATTATCATTTCAGATATGGACACTATATTTCTTAGTCCATCTTGGACTACACTGTGGAATAAGATGGAAATGAATTTGAAAAGGTCTATAGAATTCTACCCATGGGTAGACAAAAGTTGTCAATGGGAATTTTATGCATCTTTTTAGGGATTATAATTTGAAGCATTCAAGGACCTAGGATGAAAACATGGTCTTATATAACATTCTTATATTATATTATTCCACAATTTCATTGCAAATTCCCCTTTTGAAACTTGCTTTAAAAAATTTCCACCTTCACCCTTGGATGTTGCATATGGATAACAAGCAGTGAAGGAGGATATCATATGAGATGCATTAAGAGAAAAACAAATATTAAGAAGCAAGTACAAAATATGTTAAGTAAGTCACAATAAAAATGTAACACTAGGCATGATCAACACAAAATAATTAATTCATTTAGAGTGGGAGATAGAGTATGGTTACAGTTGAATGAGGAAATATTACAAGGTATTAGTAAGAAGATCAAGGCTCTTTAGTATGGCCCTTTCGAGAGATTGGGAAAGGTGGGATATAATGCTTACAAACTTAGCCTAGTCCCATACATGTGCATTTTCTCAATAGTGAATGTGGAGAATCTCAATATCTATGAGCCTTTCATGTTGGATTGGGATGTAGGGAATATCCTAACTTTTATGGAGGATGCAACACCAGATACTCAAGAAAATTTGGAAGAGGAAATAGTTTTGTAGAAGTGGTCCAAAACTACAAGGGCAACATAACCTTTGGAAGACTGGGTTAAAAGGGTAGATTCCAAGGAAAATATAAACCCTACTCCAAGGAGAAGGTAGAGGAAAATTTTCCTCACGTCATTCAATAAATATTTTGCAGACCAAAAGCTTCCCATAAAAGCTTAGTGGTAAGGTATGTTTTTACTGATTTAAAGACTATAAGAAAATTCCGTGCAAGATATTTAAATGTACAATGCTTAACATATGAAATGAGTAGGAAAAAAATCAACTTAGGAATTTTGTATATTAAAGAATCTGTACGAAAAGAAAAAACAGAACCTGTGTAAAATTCAAAACCTAGTGAATCATGAACCGGAAGTAATTACTGATATTGCAAGTAAACAAATAGCACTAATATATGTATGTAGTTTCCAACAAGATTGAAACTGAGAATAAAGAGTGAGTACTGAATGGTTAGATAGGGTTCATTCCTAGCCGAATGGGAGGTGGATTTACAAGCAGAGACCATAGATTTGGTAACCCTGTATCCCTATAAACCCTCCTGAAAACCCATGCATAGGAATTCGAGACCCTAAGTATCAAAAGCACAATGTTTAAGCAAAGTAGAGTTTTTATACATCTAAATTGATCCTTTTAGAGTGGAAAAAATTGCAGGAATAAGCTTGCAAGGTCATTTTTATAACAGGTCCTTGTTTAGAGAGGTGTGATCTATAATCTTCTGGAGCCTTATTAAGGAATTAAATAATTTGTGTTTTCACTAAAAAACTAACTTGTGCCATATACTCTAATTTTATACACTTAGAGATATTTCCAACTATGCAAGAACTACTTCAAATGGAGTTTGTATGGAAGAGTTATGCCTCTCGTAAGTCAACCTACCATATTGACCATCATGGTAGAAGAGGATTCCTTGTCATCCCCCACTCATGCATATGGGGCTAGTCGCCCATGAACTTTCAACAAGGACCTAGAAGGTCCAAAATTGTAGCTATAGTTGAGGATTGAGGGAGTCAAATATTACCTCTAGTTGGTTATAAGGTTATGTTAAATATCAAGACACTAGGAGGAACAAGAGTTTCCTTCTATGTTATTGTAATTTGTTCCCTCATATTTGAAAATTAGAGGGGGCTTATATTTTATAGCTTCCTTATAGTCCCAGGTCTCAAGTAACTTTGTAGAGAGTACCTCTTTCTTTATACACATTTAGCTAGATTTTTTCTAGTAAGGATTTCCTATAGTAAAACTTGTTTTTATTTGTGGATGGTATTTCCAAGTTCTCTATTCTTTTCATTTCATGTATTCATGTATTTAAAGAGAAAATTAGTAACTAAACAATTTAGGATAGAAAGGAAATTAATATTCATAGTTTTGATTCTAATTATTTTATAAAATCCATCATGGTGAGTTGTTCTAATGGAATATCCATGGAATTTTACATATCAAGTAACATGAAGTGGAAAAGATGTTATAGGTTCCTCCTAGAATGGATAAAGGGACATTCCATTTTGAAACTTATTTCCCTTCTTTCTTCATTTGCATGTGTTAGAATAAAAAGAAAATATGATTTAGCAACAAAATGGGAGAAAAGGTTTACAACCTATAATGGTGATCCACCTCCCCAATGAAAACTTTGGAACCATATAACATCTATGAGATAACCATTAAATTCCAAATGAATTAGACCTACTTTCTTGTCCCTAAATAAGTGATCTAATAGATCAAGATTAGATTCATGGATATCTATCCATGGAATTTTACATATCAAGTAACATGAAGTGGCAAAGATGTTATAGGTTCCTCTTAGAATGGATAAAGGGACAGTCCATTTTGACACTTATTCCCTTCTTTCTTCATTTGCATGTGTTATAAGAAAAAGAAAATATGATTTAGCAACAAAATGAGAGAAAAGGTTTACAACCTATAATGGTGATCCACATCCCCAATGAAAACTTTGGAACGGTATAACATCTTTGAGATAACCATTAAATTCCAAATGAATTTGACCTACTTTCATGTCCCTAAATAAGTGATCTAATAGATCGAGAATAGATTCATGGATATCTCTAGAACCTGGATCACATTTTAGAAGTTTCCATAATCAAGATCCACTCTACCCTAGAAACACACTTTCATAATGGTGTTGTCTTCAATTAAAATAAGAGAATTACTACAAGAAGAAAAAGAATAAAAATCATGATGTGGGATGATGCAGATACTTGGAGCTGCTGCTGCTACAGAGGTGATCTCTCGAAAGGATCCTGAGAGGAATAAGTTGGAGTATGTTCGGATGAAGGTTGGAGGTGCTGATATACTCACTATGGTGGATAGTGGGGCCTCTCACAACTTCATGGGAGAAGATATTGCGAGAAGGATTGGGCTGAAATATGTACCTATCAAGGCACATATGAAGATAGTGAATTCTCCTCCGGATGAAGTTCTTGGTATAGCTGAAATGGTGGACACAACACTTGGTGAATGGACCAGGAAGGTGGACTTCACTATAGTGTGGATTGATGACTATGAGGTTGTGTTGGGGATGGAATTTATGAAGCAATAGTTAAAATATTTTCCTTATAACAATCCTATTGGGTATTATCTTAAGGCTTATTCGTGGCATTATCTAGTATGTTATATTAAATATTATGATGATTAAGTACTTGTTCCATAATATTGATGGTATTCTTCATGTATGATATCTTTGTATGAAATCCTCTATTACAATAGGCAGCTACACTTATTTTTTCCTTAATTTTCCTACTATTGTAGCTACAATCACCCTCCAAAAAATTTCCCATGCTTTGATTTTGGAGCCTTCCTTCTGTCCACAGGAGCTTATCTTTCACTATCATCAAGTATTCATGCTATGATAAAAACTTATATTTTCATGATTTTCTTGTGATGTATTGATCCCAATTTGATATCTTGCAATCACAAGCAACCTTTTGACTGACCTTGCAGCATTATTAGGCTTCCCTCAAAAAATTGTGCAATCTTGGAAGGCAAGTCAGCCTTGATGATTGGAATCGTGCAATCTAATATGGCAAGCTAGCCTTGAGCTTAGAAACAGTAGTACTTGATGACATATCGACCTTAAGCTCAAAAATTGTGCAGAGCATCTCCTTAAGCTCAAAAATTGCACAATGCACTGAGTCAAGAAGTTGCCCAGTGCTTAGGAACTACATACTTATCTTTCACTATCATCAACTATTCATGCTATGATAAAAACTTATATTTTCATGGTTTTCTTGTGATGTATTGATCTCAGTTTGATATAGTGCAATCACAAGCAACCTTTTGACTTGAACTTGTTGCATTATTAGGCTTTCCTCCAAAAATTGTGCAATCTTGGAAGGAAAGCCAACCTTGATGATTGGAATCATGCAATCTAATATGGCAAGCCAGCCTTGATGATTAGAATCATGCAATCTAATATGGTAAGCTAGCCTTGAGCTTAGAAACTAAGTAGTATTGGATGACATCTCGACCTTAAGCTCAGAACTACGTAGAGCATCTCCTTGAGCTCAAAAATTGTACAATGCATTGAGTCAAGAAGTTGCCCATTCCTTAAGAACTTCGTAAGCTTTCTTGGCAATGTGCAAGTTCAGTTTCTCAAAAAAGTAAAAAATAAAAAAGGATCCCTAGAAAATAGGGAGTTATTAGTTAGTTTCTCAAAGGTGGCATATTTGGAACTTTCCGTGTCACCTTTTTCTTGATTTTAAGTATGTGCATCATAAACCCTAATCAATCTAAATCTATATAATGGATTCCCCTAAAGCTCATTTGTGCATTCGATACTCGAGCTCTAGCCTTCCCAAGGAGATCAAGGAGCCTTAGGTGGAGTTTGCGGCGCTTTTCTCAGTGAGTTTTGCTTTTGTCGTCTTTTGTCACTTTTTTCCATTTCGCTTTTGTGAGTGTTGTTTCAGTTTCTTTTCATGGTTGTTGGTGTCTTGAATTATATTAGGTTGTACAAGTGTTGGTTCAGTATTTCACTCGCCTTTTACAAGTGTTGCATCATTTTTCTTGTTTTTTTCCCATCCCTAGAAAGTAAGGAGTTATTAATTAGTTTCTCGAAGGTGGCATATTTGGAACTTTCTGTGTCACCTTTTTCTTGATTTTAAGCATGTGCATCATAAACCCTAATCAATCTAAATCTATATAAGGGATTTCCCTAAATCTCATTTGTGCATTCAATACTCGAGCTCTAGCCTTCCCAAGGAGATCAAGGAGCCTTAGGTGGAGTTTGCGGCGCTTTTCTAAGTGAGTTTTGCTTTTGTCATCTTTTGTCACTTTTTCTGTCACTTTTTTCCATTTCGCTTTTGTAAGTGTTGTTTCAGTTTCTTTTCATGGTTGCTGGTGTTTTGAATTATATTAGGTTGTACAAGTGTTGGTTTGGTCTTTCGCTTGCCTTTTACAAGTGTCGCATCATTTTTCTTGTTTTTTTCCCATTAGTGGTCGTCATTTCAGTGACTCTCCTTTCATGTTTATTTTCCTTTTGCATGTTTATCTTATACACTTGACTTGCACTGATCTATCACCATCACCATCACTTATATCTTCTAGTTTCCCACACTCTTTCAAGGCATATATTCCCTTCCCTTACCCAATTGCCTTTTCTAGTTGGGCATTAAGAAATTCAAAGGTTCAAGCTTGATGCTTGGCCTCTGAGACTACGAAATGCACAATACCTATCTTTCCCAACTGCACATTGTGCAGTTTCAGGGCTCAAACATGTCCCTTGGCCATTGAGACTGCACAATGTGCAGTCTCCACCTTAGTATTCCCAAGCTGAACTGTGCATTACGTAGTCTCTAGCCTCAAGCTATTCCACTGGTTGTTGAGACTGCGCAATTTGTAGTTTAGGCATCCAGTCTCCCTCCTTCACCTCAATAATTGCGTAATTTTCTGTGTCGGTCCAGTGGTCTATGTTGTGATCTTGATTTGAGAGTGAATTTTCTAAAGATAATTTGTCTTTTCCATTAGTGCACTTATCTTCATCAGTCCTGACCTCATGGCACCAAAGGGATCTTCTTCAAAGGATACAACAGAAATCAGCACGGGGGAGGAAGTTGAGAGTACACCAATGAACTTGCCAGTTTACGTAGATACTCAATTGTTCATAGAAAAATAATTAGATATCACATGGAAGAAAGTGAATGAAGCATTCTCAGCAAGAAGCTTCAAAGTATACCTTGAAGAGCATTAGGTGTATATCAATGTCTAGAAGTCATGTTACTAATGGTTACATGCAGGTATCAAACTTTCCCATGTGAAGTTGTCAACTAGATAGTTTTTCATACAAATCCAAATACTATGACTCTAAGCAATGCCAACAGATAAAGGCGTGCTTCTTTTCTGGCACCAAAATTATCATCTAATATATCATTTTCCAGAGTTGGAATCACTCATGGATTCTTACTATATGTTGTCACCAGCTACTTGAGCATAAATGATATTGTCAAAAGTTGGGTGAAAGATCCAAATCCAACAAAGTTCTGTCAGACACCTACCAACACCTCCAAGGCAAAATCTCTTAGGAAGGCCTATCAACTCTTCATAGTTCTATTTTGCAAAATCTATGGACAACATAGCACTGATACCTTCCCTGAAGGGTGGGCATTCTTACCGAACCAGTTTGTCAAAGAAGGAATATTATTCAACTGGTCAGACTCGTTGGCTCAATAGTTGAGGATCCTTGTAGCTAATACCCTCAGTCACCCCAAGAGAAAGCAAGATATATTTTACATGTATGCATATCTATTAGATTCAATCTACGCCCATAATGCATTTCTTGGCATGAATTGGACTTGGACACCACAAGAGCCTGTCGAGCACATTTATTACAAACTTCTTTTGGAGTGCAACCATAGAGAAGTAATGGAAAATTTGACTAATCACTTCCTCATTCAATTGTACAAGTTGGTATTTAAGGAAGAGCCAGCTTGCATGTCACATGGGGAAATGGAAGCAGTGTCGAAGATCGCAGATTGGTTTGCCTCACTGGATGGCACTTTCCTCAAAGTGTTCGACGTAAAAAATTCTTTGCAGCTTTTATCGAGGTATGCCACTGATAAATTATTCATGCAAAAATTTGCATGTCATCTCTCCATAGGGTTGTCAACAACTTTGCACAGGACGAAGAAAGCACCTTTGCCCACTCTTCTTATGTAGATTAGATTGTATGAAATCAAGAATATCAAAGTTGCAAACACCAAAGGTAAGGCAATAGATAAATTAGTAATCGTTTGTTTGGACTCCAATCTGTACAATCCAAGGAATGTTTTAAAATACCATTGTATGAGGATTCATTATTAGTGGCTAAGCAGGACCTTTCATAGGCATGAGGAGGATCAAGGAAGATTTTTTATAATGCCTCCAAATCTCGTGAACCAGTCAGCTTCGTTGGAACATCACAAGTTACTCCGCAAAAATAAAACACTCCAAAGGTTGTACTAGTGGAAAGGCGTAACCCAGTGCGCGAGAAGGGAAAGATGAAAGTTGTTCATAGTCTAGGGGGATAGTGAAGCCACAAGATGAAAGCAGATCCAACCATACTTAAAGTGGCCATATCAGCAGAGAAGAAGAGGAAGCAAAGGATGTAGGAAGAAGAACAGAAGTAGAGGGAAGAAGAAGAGAAAAGGAGAATGGAGGAATAAAGGTAGACGTAGGAAGAAGAATACAGATGAAGAGTAGAACAACAAGAGGTCGGACGAAGACATGTCAAAGGACAAGAACAAAGCCTACTGCTAGACGAGGAGAGAAAATAGATGAAGGACAAGTAACTCACTCAAGAGATTGAGGAGTTGATCAAGATCCAAGACATGGAGGTGGAATTGAAAATGCAGAACTAAGATGTTGATCTGATGCCAAATACACAACATGTCACAATCAAGTCTCCCCATCCTCTAGTAGAGAAAGATGTAAGAGAGGAAGAGGAAATTGTTCCTCTTGATGATGGTTCGATTATGGACACATACAATCTGACTTACGAAGAATTTCGAAAAATAAAATAAAAATAAAAATAAAAATAAAATAATTAAATAATTAAAATTTAAAAAAAAAAAAAAAAACATTTAAAAATATTAAAATATAAAAAAATAAAATAAAATAAAATAAAAAATTGTACAAACAAGGAAGGAACGTTTTCTAGATTACCTTGCATCTCCTTTATTCATTATAGAAATGGTTATTGTGACAGACACCAGAAGAAATCTAGGTTTCGTTGTCGCAACTAACTTGGTCTTCGTAGTTACTACAAAGGAAAATATGGACTATCTGATCGTCGAGAACAAACAATTGGAAAAGAACTTGTAGGATGCAAGGAAATAATTTTAACAACTCCGAGCAGAGGTTCAGAATGTAGCTCCCACATAATTTTATCTAGAAGAACTTAGGGCAACCATACTTGTGAAATATAAGAATTGGAGAAACTATGTGGAGCTTGTATAAAGAACTTGTCACCATGCATAAGGCAATTGTCCACTTACACAGCATGAAACAGAAGTGTAAGGACAATGAAAAATCTCTTAAGGTTTTCCATACAACCATCATTGTCATGCATGAATGGTTAATGCAATATAAAGGGGAATCACCCGATTTGGCAAAGAAAACAAGGCAATAGGCAGATTTGGAGAAAGAGAAAGTGCAAATGATCATTCAGAGAAACAAACAACTCGCCTCATTCATCACCAATATCCAAGTATCCTATGTACGATTGTATAACAACATGGATTTCCTAGTGGAATCGCATAATATCCCATCAATTGGCTTACTCATTGAAGCCAAAAGTAGGAATCAGGTCAGGTAGGAGGTTGAAGAATACTTGGACTGGTTTAGAAAGATCACTACCAAGGAAGATCTCAAAGTAAATAAGAAGAATATGTAGAAGTACATTGGTGGCACTGTCCAAATCAATACTATGATGCTCTTGCTAAAGAAGGAAATCTAGATTGGACATAAATCATTGTACCCAGGTTCCATGGAGGCTAGATTCTGCTTTCAGCCTAATCCCATTGCAAAGCTTGGCATCATCATCATGTAGTACAAAGCTTGGCATCATCATGTGACCGAGAATCTACAAGTCGAAGTTGTTGAGTTGGAGTTTCCCCAAACTCAAGCTTGATTATTGTCTTATTAGGTTGTCTAGTTGGCTCTACCCAATTTTGTCTTATATGGGTATGTGTGCATTTTAATATTATTTTGTAATTAATTTTTAAGTGAAATTCCAAGTGTCAATTGTGGAATATGAAGATTCATGTTGTAAATAGTTTGAAGAGACTTCTTGTAAAGAAGTTGAAGAGTCATGAGGGAAGTCCAAGAGCCACAAAGGGGAAGTGAATAGTAATCCCTTTTGTTATAAATAAGTACTTATAACTCATGTAAATGGCTTTTGGAAGCCAAGCTTTTGGCTAGGCTCTTAGCTTAGAATTAGCAGCTTGGGAGTTTGTTAAGAGCCTTGGCTTCTCCATAGCATAAAGGGGGTATCTTTATTTGGAGGAGTAGGTGTAGACTTCATGTTCCACTATTGGGGCTAGTGGATTGTCAATGGTATATGTATGCTTGGAACTTTCACTTTAATAAAAGCTCAGAGACAACACGTTTTCATGCATATGTTATGAATAAAGTAGGACTATTCTTGTTATGTTTGTAATATATGTTATTTCACTTTATGAATTATTTCATTTGTATTAGTATGAATCTTATTGAATGTGTGTTGTTGTTTATTTCCTTCATGGTTAACGTGTGAACTATTTTGCAGTCTAAATCATGATGTCTTTATGCTCGTGGGTTCCTTTCAAGTTGTGTACTACAGGCTTCTAAGGGGCTCACTCATTTTCCCCTCATGTGTTAGAACCTTTCATACATTGCACTTGACCCTTCGCAGAGTTATACACTTGTTCACCAAAGTCATGATTACACCACTCTATGTGTTATTGCAACCCAGGCACATCATTGAAACCCACTGCTTCAGGAACATGGCCATATTTTGAATGGGGCTCCTACACCAAATAGTGTGAGGTCTAATTGGGACTTCATATCAGGGAGACCCCTTGAATTTTGGATGGTCCAACACCTTCAAAACCTAGCTTCTAATTATAAGACTCCTAAGTGGTTTCATTGCTTTCTCCCTTATTATGATCAGTATCCTTCTTTCTTTTTTATTTATCCTTATTCTTTTATATTGCAAGTGCATGGGCTTTGGAATAGTTTAGATTCCCCATATAAATGAGCTCATTTTCATCATGTATGAGTGATTCAATGAAGTCATCTATATAAGGAATCTTTCAAACCTTTCCCATCGATATCCTTTTATTATGAGAAGAAACAAAAAAGATAGAATACTCAATACTTGGCTTAGAGAGAAGAGAAGAATAGATTTTTCCTCTATCCTGTCAATACCAAATGCCTTGACTTGTTGAAGCAAAGTATTGAAATTGGAGAGGAATTCCTATAGGGTGTCAAAGCTACTTGGGCTCAAAGAAATGAGATCATTCTCTAGTTGGTGTCCCCTTAGTTCATCTTTCTTCCCCAACAAACCCTCCAATATGGTCCTTACATTGTTAGGTGTTGAAGAAGATTTTACATGGAAGATAAAATATAGAGATACAGACAATAATAGCAACCCATAACCTTCATTCATCCTATTGGATTACTATGCCTTCTCTATAAATGAATTAGGCACACAAAGGGCACAAAACTATAACACACCCATGCTCGGGGTACTCAAACTCCCTTCTAGAAAAATATGAGCTCTATGACCATTCCTTTCAAATGAGAATAAAGATACCATGCAAGTCACGCTAGAACTCATGAAAATACCAATAAACATAATTTCTTATATGGTAACCATTAAATAACAAAATGAAAATATAAATATATAGGAAAATAAAAAACACGTATTTTTTAATGAAATAATAATAGCAACCCCTAACCTTCATTCATCCTATTGAATTACTATGCCTTCTCTATAAATGAATTAGGCACACCAAGGGCACAAAAATATAACACACCCATGCTCGTGATACTCAAACTCCCTTTCGGAAAATTACGAGCTCTATGACCATTCCTTTAAAATGAGAAAATAAAGATACCATGCATATCATGCTAGAACTCATGCAAATACCAAGAAACATAATTTCTTATAATAATATCCAACATTGAAGGAATGGTAACCATTAAATAACAAAATGAAAATATAAATATATAGGAAAAAAAAACACGTATTTTTTAATGAAAGAATCATCAACTAACTACAAATTCCAAAGATCCTAGAAAACTATAGGATTTGTTGCACATTCACTCATTATTACAATCCACCCCTAAGTTGAGTCTGTGATACCACAAGGATGGGAACCTATGCCAACTCTATCTCTCATAAACAACTAGCTCTTAATCTTTTTCTATTCACACAATTTACATAGCAGTCATTGTTATCGAAGATACTCAAGTAGCCACAAAGGAATTGTGGACTTCTAGTCTCTTTCCCCTTCAGCTTTCACAACCTAAGGAAAGAAATTTATTTCTTTGTTATGTATTGCCTCACCCTATTACATTTCCCTCTATGGATCTAATGTTATTGGTCAATAAATATTAATTATAGAAGCTTCAAAGACTTATCTTATGGAAAAATTCACCAACAATACCAGTTCATTCATTTCTCAACGGGAACATCACAGGTATTAATTTACAACTAAAATAATGGTTCATTTCCATAAATCCCTTATCCTCTTCAAGAAGCAATAGCATTGTAATTAAAGTGAATAATGAATTACAACTAAAATAATGGTTCATTTCCATAAAGCCCTTATCGTCTTCAAGAAGCAATAGCATTGTAATTAAAGTGAATAATGAATCAATGAACTCGTCAAACAACAAAAAAATATATGGTTAAATATGCATGCTCACAAATTTCCACATGGCCTCACCCAAGAGGCTCACGTAACCATATTTTCTCTTCATTTCCCATAATGGTATGATAAAAATATAAACCAAAAGGTCTACCCTCTTTAGCTACCACCCTCTCATGATATCATAGTCCCTTATGCTCTTGTCCTTGTCTATCTATAGTTGGTGATGATTTAATTATTAATACTTAAAACATATTCCATAGCTAGTTACTCTGGCCCTTCATCACGTACAAATATATAATATTAATCTAGGATTAAAACTAGGAAATTGCATTCCCCTATCCCTTATTTTTAGCATTGTCCTTAGTGCTCAATACCATGTAGGTGTATACATACAAATTTACTTCAAATTTCCAAATTAAATGTGGCTATATTTATTTCTTTGTAATGTATTCCCTCAACTTATTACATTTCCCTCTTTGGATCTAATGTTATTGGTCAATAAACCTTAATGATAGAAGCTCCAAAGACTTATCTTATGGAAAATTTCACCAACAATACCAATTCATTCAAGCACTCGAGTATTTCTCAACTGGAACATCATAGGTATTAATTTACAACCAAAATAATGGCTCATTTCTATAAAACCCTTATTCTCTTCAAGAAGCAATAACATCACAATTAAAGTGAATAATGAATCAATGAACTCATCAAACAACAAAAAAAGATATGGTTAAATATGCATGCTCACAAAATGCCACATGGCCTAACCCAAGAGGCTCACATAACCATATTTTCTCTTAATTTCGCATAATGGTATGACAAAAATATAAACCAAAAGGTCTACCCTCTCTATCTACCACCCTTTCATGATATCATAGTCCCCTATGCTCTTGTCCTTATCTATCTATAGTTGGTGACGATTTCATTATTAATACTCAAAACATATTCCATAGCTAGTCACTCTGGCCCTTCATCATTTACAAATATATAATATCAAACTAGGATTAAAACTAGGAAATTGCATTCCCATATCCCTTATTTTCAGCATTGTCCTTAGTGCTCAGCACCATGTAGGTGTATACATACAAATTTACTTCAAATTTCCAAAATAAATGTGGCTATATTTATTTCTTTGTAATGTATTCCCTCAACCTATTACATTTCCCTCTATGGATCTAATGTTATTGGTCAATAAACCTTAATGGTACAAGCTCCAAAGACCTATCTTATGAAAAATTTCACCAACAATATCAATTAATTCAAGCACTCGAGCATTTCTCAACTGGAATCTCAACTGGAACATCACAGGGATTAATTTACAACCAAAATAATGGCTCATTTCCATAAAACCCTTATTCTCTTCAAGAAGACATCACAATTAAAGTGAATAATGAATCAATGAACTCGTCAAACAACAAAAAAAGATTGTTGAAAATTAGCAACAAGAAATTGCTAAAAATAGCAGTTTGGGCATCAGTGCTGGATAAAATAGCACTGCTATAAATAGCAGTTTGGGCATCAATGCTAGATTGGGCAACAGGGAATGAAAAGTGGAAGTGCTAAAAATAGAAGTTCTATTTTTAGTAGTGCAGTGTGGGTTCCTATTTTAGTCATAGTCCCTGGACTAGAAATAGGAAGTAAAATTCGAATTTGGTCTTACCTGTAGTTTGAATATTAATTAATTCAGTTTGAGTTAATTAGTTAAGGAAAATCAAACTTGAATTCTTTGTAAGAACATGCAATAATCTCTCCACTGATTGGGGAATGTGTCCTTGATTTGCAGTAAAATTCGAAATAGGAAGTAAAATTCGAATTTGGTCTTACCTGTAGTTTGAATATTAATTAATTAATTCAGTTTGAGTTAATTAGTTAAGGAAAATCAAACTTGAAGTCTTTGTAAGAACATGCAATAATCTCTCCACTGATTGGGGAATGTGTCCTTGATTTGCTCCCCTGATTGAGGAATTAAGGATGAGTTCTATATTGAGAGGATCAGTTGACTTAGTTTAACTTAGTCAAGTCCAATTAGATTAATTTAACAAGTTTTTAAATTAATGAGATTCAGTTTGTTGATGCTTGTTGGTATTTTCATATAACTGAGTATTCACTCATGGATAACTGATGTATTTCAATTCAGACTCAATTCAGACAGAGACCCAGTTGAGATCAGATGAGGGACAGTGTACTATCAGTTTCTAGGATATTCCTTGGTGAATATTCCTTGCATGCAGAAGGAATATTATTCCTTAGAGACTACACAGTTGGACTTGAGATGACAACAGGTATGATTTGGGCCAATTCACACATGTTATGTAATTGGACCCCAATCAAAACTGCGCAAGGAAATAGGGGCTTGGAGGACTTGTGGAGCCTATTTATACAGGCCTAGATAGTCCATGAGCTACATCATCAGATTACAGAGAGAGCAGGATAGATTTTGAGCTGATTATTTTTGTATGTTGTTGAGGATTTCCACTTCATTGATAATACGGAGATAGGGCTTTAGGCTAGTGCTTTCCACAGGTTATATCTTTTGTGTTATGGTTGATTATGGTTGATTACTTCTCATTCTCAGTTATATTTGTTCATGCTTGATGTTTCTCATGTTCAATTAAGCTTCTGAAAATTTTATGGTAGATGTAGATATAGTATTATGATTTAGTACATTGCGTATATCAGGTTGATCTGCAAGTGAAATTTCTACATGATATCAGTGAGCTAGCTGATTTGTAGAGAAAATTCTACATGGTATCAGAGCACAGGTGATCAAGGAAGAACAGTATAAAGAGTGAGAGAGAAGTTGAATTTTGTGGTTTCTGAATATTGAATTGATTTCTTATCACATCTATTTCACCGATGGCATTCTATGGGTTGAGACTTGAATATGCCCTTGATGGCAGTTCGAATTATATAGCCTGGAAGGATAACATGGAGGTAGTATTAGAAGATAATGACCTTAAGGACTTCATTGATCAAGAAGTCCCGAAGCCGAATAATGCTACTCAACTGGCAGAACGGAAGAAGTGTGTGGATAGAGCTAGGAGAATCCTCCTGGAGGGAAGGAGACTCCATTTTTGATGTGGAAAAAATTGAAAGATCTTTATCAGAATAGCAGTGATCAGAGGAAGCTAGCATTGAAGGACAAACTTCGAAAGAAAGTGTGAAAAGGATGACACGATCTCTATGTATCTTATCAAGCTCACCACATGTAGGGATGAGCTTACAAGTGTAGGGGTCATGACAGTTGATGATGACATGGTGATTCTACCACTCCTTGGCCTTCCTAAGAGTTGGCATAGCTACCAGGACTCGACTAATGGAAGGGAGAAATTGCTAGATTGGGAACAACTATGGTCGGATTTGATGCAGGAGGAGATCAAAAGGAGCACCAAAGATGGTTCTTCATCCATTGACAATGAAGAAAATTGTGCCTTAGAGAGTAAGGCGAAGAAGGTGAAGGAGAAGGTTTCTCTTTTCGAATCCAGTTCTTCCCATGGTGGGAAGAAGTTTGACAAATCGAAAGTGTGATGCTTTTGTTGTCATGAGGTGGGCCATTTTGTTACAAATTGTCCACTAAGGAAATCCAAGAAGGGGTCCGGGGAAGGATCTGAAGGTGAGACACTTGCTTCACAATTCGAGTTGGATTTCACACTCTTCGCGTGCATGGTTTCATCCATGGTGGGAAGTGGTTGGTTTCTTGACAGTGGAGCTTCTTTCCACATGACCGATGACAAGAGTTTTTCAGTGCTTTGGAGGAGAAAGATCTCCAGATACTCATAGGGATGGGTAATGATGAGAAGTATAGTGTCTCAGGTGTAGGCACGGTTATTTTCAAAGGGAGCATGGAGCTCACCTTACCTTGACCGATGTCAAGTATGTACCAGGACTGAAGAGAAACTTGGTGTCAATCATGATGCTGGAAGATAGAGGCTATGATGTAGTCTTCAGAGACGGAAAGGTTTTCCTTAGACACATCATCACTAGACAGGTGAAGCAGATCGGTTCATGGGTCAAGAACCTGTATGCTCTTGAGGTTCAAGATGCATGCAAAGCCTTGAGTAGCAAGGAAACTAATGGAGAGTTGGTGGTTAAGAGGGAGGGTATATTACCTCTCAACATGCAACACCAGAAGAAGTCTTAGACGATTGTGGAGGAGCCACGATTGGTGCAACAGCTTTAGGAGGTTGTTGAGCTGCCACAACAGGAGAAGCTGAGAGGAGATCGAGTAAAGACATCTACTCATGCAGAGACCTCTAATAGGGGGAAAATTCAAGCTAGGTGGGTTGAGGGATCACATGCAGCCATACCTCCAAGTAGAAGGTGGGGCGATGTAGAGTGATCGTCCCAAGGAGGAGGGGCGAGATCCTTGAGGTACCTAACCTCTTTGATTCGACTTTGCTACGGGAGCCCTGATGAGGAGTAGTAGAACTAACTGATTAGGTAGAGACATATGCAAATTGAGTGGAAAAGAGAGCTACAGTGCAGGGAATCCCAGGACAGTGTAGAGCATGCAGGCTGCAGCAATGCGAGAGGCACAAGTGTGTTGCATAGTGCAGGGTAGCATAGAGAAGGGTTCAATGGTGCGAGATGCATGGAGATGTTGCAGTAGCGTAGAAGTCAGAGAGGGAGCACTTGTCAGCAACAGGTAGAGCTTCAGCATCAGAGTATGTTTCTAGACAAACAGAGAGGTCAGTTGGGAGTTTTTTTGTTGTTAGAGTTATTGGAGCAACCGCACTTGGTAGATGTGTTGCATGCAGAACATTCCAGAGGTATAGGATCGGGTTCAAGAGGAAGCCTTTCTTGTTGAGAGGGAGTGTTGAAAATTGGCAAAAAAAAATTGCTACAAATAGAAGTGCTAAAAATAGCAGTTTGGGCATCAGTGCTGGATTGGGCAATAGGGAATGAAAAATGGAAGTGCTAAAAATAGAAGTTTTATTTTTAGCAGTGCAGTGTGGATTCATATTTTATTTAGTCCCTCGACTAGAAATAGGAAGTAAATTTTGAATTTGGTCTTACCAGTAGTTTGAATATTAATTAATTAATTCAGTTTGAGTTAATTAGTTAAGGAAAATCAAACTTGAAGTCTTTGTGAGAACATGCTATAATCTCTCCAATGATTAGGGAATGTGTCCTTGATTTGCTCCACTAATTGAGGAATTAAGGATGAGTTCTATATTGAAAGGATCAGTTGAATTAGTTTAACTTAGTCAAGTCCAGTTAGCTTAATTTAACAAGTTGTTAAATTAATGAGATTCAGTTTCTTGATGCTTGCATGCATGTGACAACTGGTATTTTCTGATAACTGAGTATTCACTCATGGATAACTGATGCATGTTAGTTCAGACAGAGACCCAGTTGAGATCAGATGAGGTACCGTGTACTATCAGTTGCTAGGATATTCCTTGGTGAATATTCCTTGCATGTAGAAGGAATATTATTCCTTAGAGAGTGTGCAGTTGGACCTGAGGTGATAGCGGGTATGATTTGGGCCAATTCACACACGTTATGTAATTGGAACGAAGTCAAAACTGCGCAAGGAAATACGGGCTTGGAGGACTTGTGGAACCTATTTATACAAGCCTAGAAAGTCCATGAGCTACATCATCAGAGTACAGAGGGAGCAGGATAACTTTTGAGCTAATTCTTTTTGTATGTTGTTGAGGATTTCCACTTGGTTGATAATACAAAGATGGGGTTTTAGGCTGGTAGTTTCCCCAAGTTATATCTTTTGTGTTATGGCTGATTACTTCTCATTCTCAGTTATATTTGTTCATGCTTGATGTTGCTCATGTTCAATTAAGCTTTCGCAAAGTTTATGGTAGATGTAGATTTAGTATTATGATTTAGTAAATTGCATATATCAGGTTGATCTGCAGATGAAATTTCTACATGATATCAGTGAGCTAGCTGATTTGTAGAGAAAATTGTACAAAGATATGGTTAGATATGCATGCTCACAAAATGCCACATGGCCTCATCAAAGATGCTCACATAATCATATTTTCTCTTAATTTCCCACAATGGAATGATAAAAATATAAACCAAAAGGTCTAGTCTCTCTAGCTACCACCCTCCCATGATATCATAGTCCCCTATGCTCTTTTCCTTATCTATCTATAGTTGGTGACGATTTCATTATTAATACTCAAAACATATTCCATAGCTAGTCAATGTGGCCCTTCATCACGTACAAATATATAATATCAATCTAGGATTAAAACTAGGACATTGCATTCCCCTATCTATTATTTTTAGAATTGTCCTCAGTGTTCAGCACCGTATAGGTGTATACAGGAAAATTTAATTCAAATTTTTAAAATAAATGTGGTTATGCTTCCTACGTAGCATTTAGTTTCATGTGTCTTTTATTCTAAGTTATAGCAAGTCCACTAGAACTTTACATGTGCATTTCTTGTGTCATTTATTCTAAGCTATAGCTAGTCCACTAGAAATTTACCTGTGCCATGGATTTGTTCCAAAGCACCATGACCATCCTTTCTAGTATACATACTGATTGTACCTAGAAGGCTCCTTTTCTAGTATACATATTGATTATACCTAGAAGGCTCTTTATGGCTCCACCTCAATCAAATTCCACTCAATGACACAGTTACAATCATGTACATAATTTTTCAACAAATACACATGGAATACATTATGAACTTTAATGGACACGGTTAATTTAATCATGTATGTAAATGGTTCTATTCAGTCCAATATCTCAATGGACCAAAAAATATAGATGTAAACTTAGTACAACTACCCAAATTCAATGATATTTTCTTTGGGTTCACTTTTAGAAACATATGCTCTCCCACTTTAAATTCTCTATATTTTTTGTTCTTATCTACATTTAATGGACACAGTTAATTTAAGCATGTATGTAAATGGTTCTATTCAATCCAATATCTCAATGGACCAAAAAATATATATGTCAACATAGTACAACTACTCAAATTCAATGACATTTTCTTTGGGTTCACTTTTAAAAACACATGCTCTCCCACTTTAAATTCTCTATTTTTCTTCTTATCTACATAACTCTTTTTTGTGTGAGTTGTTGTTTAATTTTAGTCATTTTCCCCTCCATTTCCTTGAGCAATTCTAGCACAAGTATTTTAATTTGTCTATTGGGTTATTCCATGTTAGAGTATTGCACTTTTTGGAAATCCATGTAATCTAGCAATTTCCTTCATGTAATTCAATAAAATTATTTTCATCTTAGTAAGAAGTAGAAATTTTGGCTTCCATTAAGATTAATTGAATGGACTAAGAATCACTTATATATGTTGATCCATTCTCTATGTGTCATTCAATCTTATGTCACTTGTAATGAAATATATGTACTCCTTACAAGATCCTCCTAAGATCTAAAACCGTTTTATATTTTTGAAACTTTGAAAGTTTGATATCATTAACACAAACACTTTCATACTCTATGAACTTCTAACATGTTTGTTCTTTTCTTCTATAACAACCTCATCCAAAGTTTGAGGTTCATTCAAACACAATTTTGTCCTTATAAGATTGATGTAATCCACTTAAGAGATGTTTTACCTCCTCATCTCTAATATACTTCAACATATCTAAATAGCTCGAATAATTTATTCATTTATTCATCCTTGGTAATTTATCTCAACTTTAACTCATGAAATTCCTTGATTTTACCATCAAGATATCTACTAAGTTTCCATTTCTATTGAAAATTCTTCTTGAATTTCTTTCAAGCAATCCCCCTCTCATTGATTCTCATTTTTTTTCTGACTTGCCTAATGGTCATTTATCTCAAATTTAACTCATGAAATTCCTATATTTTACCATTAAGATATCTATAAGTAGCCATTTCTACTAGAATTACTTCTTGAATTGCTTTCAAGCAATCCTCCTCTCATTGATTTTCTTGACTTGTTTAATATGATGTCACCAAACTAATGCTCTTCCATTCAAATTGGAAATAACCACTCTAACTCTTTATGTATATAGAGTAATCATCGACTTGGAATACATCCTCATGCCAATAATCTAGGCCTTAGCTTCTAAATAAGAAATTTATCACCAAAAACAGTAGGTGGGTTTTCTTTTCTAAACTCCTAAAGGGTTATCTTTGAAATGCTTATTATTTTTCCTTTGCCTATGCAAATAAGATCTTGAACTAATCATGAACATTTACAACATATGATTCATTGAGAATAGACTTTGATGGTATATATGTCCCATATCCTAACAAGGTATCATTGAAATGCTTATTTTTCTCCTTTGCCTATGTGAATAAGATCTTGAACTAATCATGAATATTTATAAAATGTGATTCATTGAGAACATATATTGATGGTATATTTATCCCATATATGTAGGTCTTTTTCTTTATAGACATCTTATGACTTCTTTAATTCCCCCTACCTCTTTTGGTGTTTTTCAAACTCAATCCATGGTGTGATTGCTTTTGGATATTTGTCATTATAGCATGGTATCAAATCTCCATTGTCAATCTCCTCATAGTTTTTGAAATAACAGGAGAAGAATCTTGATTTCTACATCCAACAAACTTTGTCTTTGCATTTCTTGCCTACAAATTCACCCACATCATATACTTCAAAATTATAAGGGTTTTGAGCATCTTCCATGATGAAATGCTCTCAATGGAGCTGAGACCAATACTTTTTCCCTTAACTGAATAATAAAACCAAACCTTAAGCACTATGTCAACAACAATTATATCATATTAATAATGGCAACAAAAATATATTTATAACATTTATGTTTAATCGTGATTTATGCCCTTACTAGTCTAATGTTGTAACTTTGTTATTATTTTAGCTTATAATTTAGGTTATTTTCCCATTAACATTCGTAATGGAAACACACTTCTCCTCAATATCCACATTAAGGAGATGGGGTATACTTTTCCCATTTCTACAACATGGGTTAAAGACCACATATAGTACCATCCAAGGTTCCATTATTGAAGGTTTAAGCATTGGCCAAAATTCAAAGGTCCTTCCAACATCATCCTTTAGTCGAAGCAAGCACGTTGATTCCTTTTGAGAAAATTCTCAACAATCCATTATGAAC
The DNA here is from genome assembly GCA_000404065.3 of Pinus taeda. Classification (NCBI taxonomy): domain Eukaryota; kingdom Viridiplantae; phylum Streptophyta; class Pinopsida; order Pinales; family Pinaceae; genus Pinus; species Pinus taeda. The sequence continues at coordinate 62,606 of APFE031229445.1, forward strand.
ATCTCCACCATGAACCCATTCAAAACATTACATATGGAACCATTTGAATGATAAGAGTATCAAGATTTTTACTAAGAAGCCTCATCGAACTAGGGTCTCAAAAGAAGAGCTATCAAGCTTATTTGAAAGGAGATTTAGAATGACACTTTTGAAAAAATATTGCAACATCAAAAGAAAAGGATCATTGGGCCCCTTCAAAACAACCTTACAAATATTGAAAGTAAAGGTCATCAATTCTCCTTCAAAGTAACACCCCAAAACAAATAATAAGGGTTTATCAACCTTGAAATGAAATAAAAAGGGTTATGATGTTTGATCATTGATCCATTTCTATAGTAAATTGTAGTAATGCAACACAATCAAGCATGAAAATTTTCATTCAACCAAAAATTCCATTGAATTGCATTTGTTAACAATATGTTTGATTAGATTAGAAAAACACAAACAAAAAGTAAGTAGAGATGGAACAATTATTTTTTTGACAAGATGATCAAAGAAAGTTGTTGTGGCTAAGTACTTTTTTGCCCAACCATAGGTACCCATTGTAGATGCCACTTGTAAGTTGGGTTATGGGGCAACCAAGGTGAAGGAAATTGGATACGTAATTAGTATCAATATTTCAAGGTTTCTTAACAATTGCTCCTCTACATCATATTTCTTCTCTTCTTATTTGATTTGGTCATGAATCTCAATCCCAAGCATAATAATGCCATTCAAAACTTTATGGTTCATGGACATAAGAGAATGTAGTACGTATATGCTTAATTGATATAATTATATGCATTTCCATCCAATAGTTGAGCCTGTCTTGAGCTTCATTCATACTAGGAATTTGTAGAAGACTCACATTATTGACTCCTCCAATATAAACACTTGTTTACTATTTATAAATATTTTGTTCCAATATATAAATATTTGATACAATATATCGAAAGATTCAAAGCCATGGGGGCTTCACCTTATTAATCAATTGAGTAAAAGTGTTTTTCAAATTGTGAAACTAGAGCTAACACATTGTAGCTATGAGGGGAGGGGCGGTAGAACATGGGGTATATAGGGGAGGTATAGATGGGTTTATTGGTACGGGGGGTGGGGTTGGATAGGGTTTGGAAGGGGGGATAAAAAGTGTATCTAGTAATTTTATTCAAAATTATAATAATTGTATCGGTGTTGCAAAACTAATGAAAGTTCAAAACACCAAAGTGCAAAACTAATGAAGTTTCAAAACACAAGTCCTAGAGAACAACCTTGTTATATTATTGCTTCTCAAACAAAACAAAACAAAAAATATTGTAATAAAGTGATTTGAACCTTAGCCCATGGGGACCAGCTCAATTGGTGATTGACATGTTATGAAATATTATGTAAAACATGAGATTCAAAGTTCAAATCCCTCGTGGGTTAAGCCAAAAAGAAAAATGATTTGAATCTTTCCTTTAATGATGTAAGTTGAAGAAATTCTACATTATTCCATTAATATTGTGGGTTTTGGTTTTCACCTTGATAAATATATTATTAGCACTCTCTTTTTCTCGTTGGAACTTTCCATGAGCTAATCTCATAAGATGGGAAGTTGGAGTGTACTAGTGGAATGAATGCACTTTTTTTTTCCTTTTCTACATTATTACATTAATATTGTGGGTTGTGACTTTCACCTTGATAAATATCTTATTAGAACTCTCTTTTTCTCATTTGAACCTTCAACACTCTCTTTTTCTCATTTGAACCTTCCATGAGCTAATCTCCCAAGATGGGGAGTTAGAGTGTACTAGTGGAATGAATGCACTTTTTTTTTCCTTTTCTACATTATTCCACTAATATTGTGGGTTGTGGCTTTCACCTTGATAAATATCTTATTAGAACTCTCTTTTTCTCGTTTGAACCTTCCATGAGCTAATCTTCGAAGATGGGGAGTTGGAGTGTACTAGTGGAATGAATGCACTTTTTTTTTC
>APFE031229446.1:0-16825 GCA_000404065.3 Pinus taeda
CATCAAACTTCCTCATCTTGCTTTTTCTTGATTTTAGGAGCTCGATCTTGAAACGAATGTAACTCTGTACTTTCGGATATTTAAGTTATGAAATTGCAATCTGTATTAGCCCTCTGGGTCCTCTTTCCAATGCCATCAGTCAGATCTAGATTGGATTCTCCAAGAAAGAGTTACGCACAATCTCCCAAGATGACCTGATTATAGACCTTTCCAGAAGAGAGAACTTGTATGAAGTGCCATGTGTCACTGTTTCGACCTTTGGCACTAACAAAAATATACAAGAAACTATAGTCTATCCTCTTTTTGTAACTTCTTATGAAATTTCAATTTGATGCTCAAAGAGAAAGTTATGACTATTTTCCCCAGGTCACCTGTTTGGAATGTAATTCAGGATTCTTCAAAAAGACCAACTTCCTTAGAACATATCTTCACAAATACAGTGCAAAAATATCTTAAATTCAGACCTGAGATTTAGCGTGATTTCTTCTCAAATGGGTTTTTTTTTTATCTTTTGAAACTTCGCAGAAAAAAAGTTATAGTGAAAATGACCCGATGACATGTTTGGAGCAGCGAAACCCTAGAATCCAAAGCTTTGATACCAAATGTTATGAAACCAGCTCAAGAAAAAGATAGAAAAGATAGATCAACGCCTTAAAATTCAACCTTTAGAGGGCCAAACCTCCTTTCAATTACATAAATGAACAACCTCTTGATAACAAATGAAAGACCCCCTTTAATATAGGAGCCTAAGGGTCTAACATAATCAGAGCCTACATAACATAAATGCAAAGGCACATAATAACAATAGTGGCCTTATATGGGGCACATAGTACAATATGGACTCATGGGTACATCAATATAATAAGTGGGTTGTACTAATAACAATAAGGGGTTACACTAGTAGTATAGGGGTCTAAAATTCAGTGACTTTTATTCAGCCCAACTCTAATACCATGTTAATTTTTCCTAGGGATATATTGTTATTTTCTTTGAAAATTTCATTTCATTATTTATATATTAGATTCATCACATAACAACTTAACAATATTCATATTTATAACATTATTCAACAACATATGAAACTATATAAAAAGAAAAATATCATCATCAATTGAGAAGAACATAAAGGAACAATAGAATAAAATCATTCACACATAGAGACACCAAGATTGGTCAGAGACCGGCGCAAAACCCACTAAGGGGAAAACCCCTTCAAACTCTCTTATTAGATTTTCATTGAATGATTCAACAAAGAGAGAGGACAATGATCCATATCTTCAATGGTCAACTAAATAATATCCATGAGATGAACCCATCCATGCCAATAATAAAAACCCTAATTTAGGAGCCTATAATCAACTATCACTATATGTGATCAACTGTTGAATCTATGATTAACTAGCGGAAACTTCGGTCAACTAAAAAATCAAATTTTAGATTCTAGTCACAAGGAGGAAAAGATATGCATAGGACTAAGAGCTTCCATTTTCTACCTTGAGCTTGCAAATATAGTCAAAAATAGCTTTTAACAAGCCTGTAACTGTGACCCAAAACTCTAAAACAGATATGTGAGCTTTAGACCCTGCAATTTCTCTTTCATGCGAACCAATTCTCTGTGGATGTGCCTCAGACTTGTGTGAGATAAAACCAAGAAAGAAAATAGAATAATTGATATAAGTGGATATTGGTGGCCACCTACCAAGTCCACTTGGACCCCCACCATTTTTTCTTTCAGTTTTTTAGTTTCCTTAATTGTAACACAATTTACTATTTTTAGCAGTTTTTCAGGTTCGAAACTTTCGGAGTCGTTTTGAGGCCCTAAACGACATTTTTCGGGAAAACTGGGAGAAACATGGGTCCATCAACCAATTTTTCTCTTCCCAAAAGTTGTATTTCTCAGATATTTATTTCTAACGAGATATTGTGCGCGTCAAATGGAGATCGTATGCCAAAGTTACGACCCTGGGAAGGTGATGTACCAATTTACCCAAACGGGGCCCATAGTTTGGCGTTCCATCTTCTAGGGTTAGATTTTTGGATGTTTAGGGTTTTCCATTGTTTCTCAACAATAAATAGACCTTTGAGCCTCATTGTAACATATTTTAGAGGCATGTAGCCACCAAATCTCTTCTCAGAGATAAGCTACCATCACCCTAGCTGGTTTATTTCCATTGTTGTTTGTAAGCATATTTCAGTGTTTTTACATTAATGAAATGAAGTATCATTTCCATTGCATCTCTATGTTTATGGTTATCTCAGTAATTTGTTGTGTTCCCGTTTAAATCCAAATCAGTCGTATCAGAGTGGTCTATTTTTTCTCTATTTTTCTTTGCATGTCCCCAACGAGATCAGGATATAAGGAGTTAGGGCTTGAACTGGTCAAAACTTTGCAAGAATAGCCTTGCAAATCCTGGCAGCCTCCCATGGCAGATGAAAGGAAAGACGAGGGGGCAAGAGATCCTATCAAAATCTTGCTCGAAGAAGCCCTTAAGCGACAAAGGAATGTGATGATGGACAAATTTTCACAAATTATTCAGCGGCTACCCAGGGGAAAAGCATCAGCTTCCAACAGCTACTCTGGAAATGCCACATCGTTTAAGGTACAAGTTAATTTTGAAATTCCCATATTTGAGGGCCAGATAGATGCAAATGCCATCGATAAATGGTTAACCTTGCTAGAGGGTTATTTTTCTATTCATGATTTTTCCAGTCGGGAAAAGATTATTTTCACTCTTCTCAAAGTAGCCCCCCGATGTCAAGGACTAGTGGGAAACCTACTGCAAGCAGAAGGATGAAATTACAGGCTCACTATTTTTAGCTGCACCCATCTGGGATTCATTCCGAGATGCCATCAAGGAGTAGTAATACCCTTTCAGAAGCTATGAGGATCAATACATAAAGTGGACCAAGCTATGGCAGGGAAGGGACCAAGACGTGCCAGAGTTTACCAATATTTTCCATACCCTTCGCACAAAGTTTGGTATCAAGGATTCAAAGCAGCATTTGGTACTCAAATATTATGGTTTCTTGCACAAGTAAATCCAGGAAGATATAGAATTCCTGAACATCCCCTCGCTTAGCACGGCATACTGATATGCTATTAAGGTCGAGCAAAAGTTTAAAGAGAAGAAGTGAGACTTTGGATCTGCGAATCCGAAGCAAGGGAAAGGTGCCCCCAAACCGCTGAACAAAGGACAAAGCCAAGGTGAGGTATCCCAAGACATCCCACCAAAGCTGTAAGCAAAGAACAGTGCCATGAAGCCTAAAAAGGACACGGAAAAGTGGTGTGAGTTCCATAAGAGCTCCACTCACAACACAAGTGAGTGTCAGGCTAAGCAGTCACTAATGGTTGAGCTAAAGGTTTCAGAATCATATGCATGTTCTGACTTTGAGTCAGAACCCAACAAGGGGAATGACAAAGGGAAGCAGATTATCGATGCTAAGCCTAATGCCACCATTACCACCACGAAGATCCAAAAGGAGGAATCCAAAGATCCAAAGGAGGAGGAGTGTCTCTTTCACTCCCAGATGTGGGTAAAGGGCTCCCTGCTACAGTTCCTTATCTACAACGGGAGCCAAAAGAACCTCATTTTTGTAGAGGTCGTGGAACAGATGGGCTTACCAACCAAAACACATCCAACACCATACACCATCGAGTGGCTTTACCAAGGATGGGATCTTCGTGTGAGCCAACAATGTCACCTTCCATAAAACATCAAGCCCTTCATAGATGAGGTATTGTGTGACATTTCTCCCCTTGAAGTTTGTGATGTATTATTAGGACAACCATACTTGTGGAAGTGACATGTTGTGTATGAATCGAGGCCCCGTGCTGTTATTATTACTTTGGGAAATATGTTCTACAGGATATGGGAGGTAGCACTGCCTACCACCATCTCTTTGATTACTACAAAACAATGCAGTAAGCTCATTTCCAAAACCGAGAATTTTTTGTCTTCATGATATACCCTCAAGGAATGAAGAAGATGGTGGTCATGACCTCCAGATAGGGCCCCTATGCACGACAACTATAGGTGGAGAAGGTCGTGGAGGAGCATGAGGACATCTTCACCTCCCTTGTAAGGGTTCCTCTGCATTGTCAGGTCAAGCACTCCATTGATCTGACCCCAGGTGTGCTGCTACCCAATGGACCAATCTCTCGGCACTTCGTTCTGGATAACAATGAAATCAAGAGGCAGATTCAGGAGCTGCTATAGAAAGGTCACATCCATCTGATTTCATTGCCTTGTGGGAGCCCAATCATGTCGATACAAAAGAAGGATGGGACTTGGAGACTCTATATTGACTATCGGGCACTGAACAAGATCATTGTCTGTAATAGGTACCTGATCCCATGGATTGATGACCTCCTAAACCAACTAAAGGGGGAAGAATATTTCAGCAAGATCAATTTGAAGTCAGGATATCACCAAGTACCAATCGAACCCTCCAATTGTGGAAGACTGCCTTCAAAGCCAAGGAGGGCCTTTTCGAATGGTTGGTTATGCCTTTCGGATTGATGAATGCTCCTGCAACCTTGATGAGGCTAATGGGTGACATATCGTGGCCATTCACCAACTCATTTGTATTGGTATACTTGGATGACATCCTAATCTTTAGCAAGAGTTGGGAATAACACCTCCACCACATCCAACAGGTTCTCCAAAGACTGCGGCAACACAAGTTATGTGCCAATTTGGAGAAATGCACTTTTGGTATGACCCAGGTTCAGTATCTAGGATACATTATTGATGAACAAGGGGTGAATGTGGATCCAGCCAAGATCCATGTCATTCGGGATTGGCCATCTCCAACCACTCTGACAGAGCTCTGCAACTGTGTACGTCTTGCCAACTTCTACCACAGGTTTGTGTTGGGATTTTCTCATATCACTTGGCCCTTGAGTCAATTAACCAAAGGAGGAGCGAAAGAAAAATTCTTTTGGTCTGAATCTCATGATAAGACATTCGCAGAGTAGAAATATCACCTCTACACAGCACTAGTTCTCACATTACTAGACTTGAAACAACCATTTGAGGTCAATACAAATGCCTCCGACTATGCTATTGGGGCAGTCCTTACTCAACATGGGCATCCAGTGGCATATCATAGTGAGACACTTTTAGACACAATCCGGAAGTATCCCACTTATGACCAAGAGATGTATTCCATTGTGCAAGCCTGCCAATAATGGAAGTATTACATTTTGGGGAAGGAAACGAACATCCACACAGACCACCGACCCTTGTAGTTCATACAGACCCAAGGAAAATTGCAAATGATCACCATCAGAAGTGGTCCACATACCTGCAATAGTTCCATTTGAATATCAAGTATAAGAAGGGAAACACCAATAATGTTGCGGATTGCCTCAGTCGGCCACCGATCATGGCATTAAGCACCATGCTCAACTCTTGTGAGCACAAGACTTCTGATTGGCCACTTCTCTACAAAAGCAACCCATAATTTTGCCACACATACTAGACACTCTTGGAGGGTCAACATGTTCCATATTTTCACCTCCAGGATGCCCTATTATGCCACCTGGGTCACCTTTGTGTTCCTTCAAGTGAGCGTGCCAAGATGATTTAGGAAGCACACTATAGTCGGGTTGCTGGGCATTTTGGGGTTGATAAAATGGTGGTAGTACTACAGAAGTATTTCTATTGACCGAATCTTTGACAGGATGTCCGGAAGTACATCAAATCATGCACTGCCTATGCCATTGCCAAACCAACCATCAAGAAGCAGGGCCTCTATACCCCATTGCCTACCCCTAGTCAACCTTGGGAATCCATCTCCATGGATTACATGTGAGGCCTTCCTTCCACTAAGCATGGAAACAACTTTGTTTTTGTGGTCATCGACAAGTTCTCGAAGATGGCATTATGGCGGCCTACAAGAAGAATATCACAATAGAAGCCACTGCTAAACTCTTCTTTGAACAAGTGTGGGTACACTTTGGGATCCCACAATCTATCATCTCAAATCGAGATAGTAGGTTCCTCAATACATTTTGGTTCAGTCTCTAGTTGATGCTAGACACCAAACTCACTAAGTCTACAACCTTCCATCCTCAAACTGATGGCCAGACAGAGGTGGTCAACAAGATGATCGTACACATTTTGCACATGTACAACTCAAAGCGTCCATGCACATGGGACGATATCCTACCCTATGTTCAGCACAGCTACAATCAGGCTCTCCATAGCTCGAATGGCCACAACCCTTTTGAGGTGGGCTTGGGATTCCAGCCACTATGTCCCATTGATGTGGCCATTCCATTTACAGCTAGTCACGCAAATTTAGCTCATGTCTAGTCCGAAATAAATAAGGGAAACAACTTCATTGAGAACATCCAACATATTCACCAACAAGTCCATGACATTCTGGAGAAATCAAATGCCAAGTACAAGCAACGACATGATCAACATCAGGTGCCACATAAGTTTCAGGTGGGAAACAAAGTCTGGCTACATTTGCAAAAGGAATGCCTTACCGGAGCCTATCAAAAACTTAGAAAATTATGGTATGGTCCTTACACCATTACCAAGGCTATGGGAGACAATGCATTTGACCTCATCATTCCCCCATTCCTTGGCCTGCACCCAATGTTTAATGCGGACCACCTTCGGCCATATATTCCACCATTCCTCACACCCATAGAGTTAAATCCACATTTCATGGAACAAGCTACAACTAATCGGATCATGGACACATAGATCAAGCACACTCACTAGTAGAATATCTCATTGTATTGAGTTGTCAAAGTAGGCCAACTCCTTCACCAGGGCAAGTGGCTCACCAGGGACCAAGTTCAGTAGAAGTTTCCTCATCTTGTGGAGGATCTCAACACAACGGGGAACATTGCTTCCTAAGGGGGTAGGAATGATCTAGGTGGATATTGGTGGCCACCTACCAAGTCCACTTGGACACCCACCATTGTTTCTTTCAACTTTTCAGTTTCCTTAATTGTAACACAGTTTACTATTTTTAGTAGTTTTTCGGGTCCTGAACTTTCGGAGCCGTTTTGAGGCCCTAAATGACGTTTTTTGGGAAAAATGGGAGCAACATGGGTCTATGGATTGATGTTGCTCTTCCCAACGTGGTATTTCTCAGATAGATCTTTTTAACGAGATATTGTGCATGTCAAACGGAGATCGTATGCCAAAGTTATGACCCCAAGAAGCTGATGTACCAATTTACCCAAATGGGGTCCACAATTTGGCATTTCATCTTCTAGGGTTAGGTTTTTGGATGTTTAGGTCTTTCCATTGTTTCTCAACAATAAATAGGCCTTCAAGCCTCATTGTAACATAGTTCGGATGCATGTAACTGCCACATCTCTTCTCAAAGATAAGCTACCATCGCCCTACCTGGTTTATTTCAATTGTTGTTTGTAAGCATATTTTAATATTTTATATTAATGAAATGAAGTATTATTTCCACTGCATCTTTGTGTTTATGGTTATCTCTGTAATTTTTTGTGTTCCTATTTAAATATGAATCAATAATGTCTCATGATGATGTCCGAATGAGGTTGAGTTCACTTTTATTTAAATCCTTCCAAGGTTGTCCAATTTTCTTTAGGGTCAACCTAACCAAATGTGCATATGTGGGATTTAATTCAAAATTACACTTTCTCTTGTCCAAATTCAATGCTTCAATATTCAAAATTGGTCATCTTCAAAATATTAATCTAGTCCCATGGTTGAAAATTTTCACTGAGTTTCCAAACTAACAAAGCATCCCCATGTCATCCCTAATCTATTGGGACCCAACATTTGAATGGAGACATAAGAGACACATACTTTCTTTTTCTATGTCAATGAGTGGTCATACAAATTTCCGCAAACCAAATCACTCAGATAGTGATATGGAAACATAAAATATTACGAAGCACTTAGAAATGGAATTATTTCAAAAAGCTATAGTCATGATCTCCTCTACATCTATTCTTGATAACTCCATGGAATGGATTGATGTTTGGAAGATAAAAGGAGAAAAGGACAAATGCATGATCAATCTTGGGCTTTGAGACTAGGATCATAGTAAATGTACTATCTTGAATTGTGTTGATCTGTGATGGATGGAATGATGTAATTTACTAATTTTAGTTAATACAAATAAACATACAAAAAAGAATATGCATATATTTAACATATTTGTAACACAAATAGTTTGCACAATGATAATAGGAGAAAACTGTGATATTCTTATTACTAAGAGAACAATATTCATTTGCCTCCTTGATGGGGAAACCTCAAAATAGAGCAAAGCTCAATTCCAATAATTATCTAAGGCATATTTTACAATGCTTATGCCTCTATGTATACTACTTTCTATCCTTCTAAGGCATCCCCGAGGAGGAAAACTATAGTAGCTATAACCTTCTATTAGGTTCTCTTATAGAAGTTGTGTTCACACTATTACTAGCCTTATTTAACAATAATGACCTTTCTTACATAAAATAATATTAATCTATCTATTTGGTGTTAAGATAGTTTGGATCCTAACATGCTCTACCCCTTCGAGAACAACCTTGTCCTGAAGGATTGAGATTTGGAAATTTCTTCAAAATGCTAATAAGCTCCTAGGAGGAATCCTTAGGACTTCTTGAATTCCGCATTGGTATATATTTATCTTACAACAGTCAAGGATTTCTTTGGGATGCAAACACATGGAATTGTCTTCATCAAATTCTGGTAGATTGGTTTGAACATTGCAATTAGATCCAATCACTTTTTTTCAATGGGAAACATGAGCAAATGGATAGATATTTGAGTGGTTTGGAAGTTGTATTTTGTAAGTGACAAGTCCATTTCATTAAAGAATTGTATAGGGGCTATAACACTTTGGATCTAGATTCTATCAATGGTCAACTTTGAGGGAATTATACTTATATGGTTGTAGATGTAGAAAATCCTCATTTCCTTCATCAAAATGGCATTTAAAAAAATGATGATCAACCTATTACTTCATTCAAATATGAGAAATAGCCAAATTGTCTTTGAGAGTGTAGAGTATGTCAGCACAAACTTTAAGAGTTGTGCCAAATTATATTTTGAGACACTTAGTAGGTAAGATATGATTGATGTTAGAGTTTTACCTTAAACTACCTCAAAAGGAATCATGTGTGCGGCAACATGAGAATTTTTGTTGTACCACTCTTCATCTAATGGTATCTACTAAACCCATTGACTATATTTTTTTACATAAAACACGTCAAATAAGCTTCCAAGAATCTACTTAAAATTTCTATAATACCATCAATTTTTGGATTATTATTAGTGTTAATATGAAATTGGGTGACTTGGAGTCAAAATAATTCTTGCTATAACTTACCGATAAAATAATATCACAATTTTCAACACTTCGTGCACAAAAGAGATAAACCACAATCCACAGTTAGTTTTTGGTTACCATGTAAAGTAGTACTTGGGTTAGTTTTGAACACTAGGTGATAGATTTCAATTGATGAGTCAACTAGACCCAGGACTATCACCTTTCTCTTCTTTGCTCCTACCTTTTCCCCTAAAAAAGATTCATAGATCACTTTGTTTGGGATATTTGACCTCAGAAATATCTAGACATATATTGATATATGAAAATCCCATATATTGATATCTAAAATCAATTTATTATGACATCCCATGTAATTTGAAGAGATGGTCCATGAAAACTCATGCCATTGTAAAATCTTTAAAAGGATGTTGTAGGACATAGAAATGGACATATTTGGAAATTATATAAACCACCACCATGTTGACTTATTTATTAGCATATTTTGGGAGGCCTGTAATAAATTCCATAGATATATCGACCCATACAATAGGTGGGATAAGAAGATGTTGGAGTTTGCTTGGACTGTTAACTGTGTCACCTTGTTGTGTTGAAAAACATCACATTAAACCACAAAAGTGTGAATATATTTTTTCATGCCATCCTAGAAAAGTGATTGTTTAAGCCTTCCATATGTTTTATGAAATCCCGAATGACCTATTGTTTTTGAAGCATGGAGTTCTAAAAGTACCATTGATTTAATACTAGATCGTGGGAGAAAATATCAATAGCCTTCACAGCTAATATTCTCATTTTGCCAAGTGAAGCTAGGAAATTCCTAAGAGTCCTATTTAAGTTGTTGAATTAGTTTGGAAGCCTTGGAATCTTAGAACCATTCCTAGAAAATTAGTGTCAACCAATCAGATAGAATGAAGGAGAAGGATAAAAAGGACCCTTCCTCTTTATATTTGATAGAAAGTGAATTGCAGACCACATTATCTTTTCTCCTTTTGATACATGTTCTCATAATCATATCCAAACACTCAAGTGACCCATTTTGTTTCTCTAGTGATGAAAGTGTCTACTCCAAAAGTTATTTGATACTAATATGATATGTTTTAACATGGAATCATTTCCAAGAAAAGTATGGGTGCCAAATGTGGACAACATGAAATATGTCCATCATTAATTTTTCATTAGTGGATCCTCCCAAGTGCCACTCCAAAAAATTGTTTACTTATGAAGGCCAAAGAGTGGCCTTATTTCATGAGAACTACACCAATTTCTTTGCTAAAGGCATCACATTAGAAGAAAAAATATTTACTGAAATTAGGTATGTTTAGGACAAGGGTGGTGCACATATCATCTTTCAAAGCTTGAAAGGAAATATCAGTGGATATAATACAATTGAAATCATATTTCTTAAGTAAATTTAAAAGCAAGGATGAAATCACTCTATATTTGTGGAAAAACTTTCTATAGTTAAGCCCACGAAACCCCCTAAGATTTTAAGGGTCTTAGTTCATGGCCAATCCTTTATATATCCTTATTTTACGGGGTTTTCTCATACTCATTCCTTATTAACAATATGACCTAAATATTCCACTCATGAGGCCACATAAACACATTTGAACCTTGTAAGAAATATAATGATGAGTCAATAACTATACAAATTTATCCATGTTTAATTTCCATGAACTTGGGTCTATGTTAGAATCTTAAAATCAATTATGCTACCAAACCAAGAATCACAACCATAAACTACTTTTCACGGAGGAAATATAAAGTAGTAACTCACATACTCACAAATATATGCACTTTTTAGCGAAATTGTACAAAATTGTAAAATCCAAATCTTCATTATATTAAACCAAATTTGGATAATAGAACAATCTATGGTATACAAGATACATTGAAAAATATGTTGTGCAGAACAGATGTTCTATCTTGTCTTTTCGGTCCTTCCTTTCCATACTACTCACTAGCTACCCCTTAGTCCTTCAAAGGACAACACATAGACTCCAGGAGGGCTACCACCTAACACTACTATAAGTCACTTCTATAGCATGTACATGGGATGATCCAATTTTCTCTCTGGGTAGGCCTTATTCCTGATCTACAAACTGCCAAGCTAACAATCACCTTTTTCCACCAAGGTGTTTTACTTTGGCACTAATCTTCACCCAACCTTCAGCTCCTCTTTGTCACTTCAATATAGCTTGTCTAGGGCTACTTTGGGCTATCAACACACTTCCCACCACCATATCAATGATTCCCAATCCTCCATTGTGGAAACATCTTTTAATTGAAGTCTTTCTGAAACCCAATTCAACTCCAATACACAACTTCCATAGGCTACAATACAAATTTATCCAACTAGCAATATTTCTCAACACAAAACCATACTAACCTCTACTTATGGGCTGATATGTACTATTGAATGTTTTCACTATTGGTTAGGGTTGAAACACATCCTGCCACAACACCATTTTCCACATCCATTCCTCTTCCTTGATTGCAACTTCCCTTTAGATATCCCAGGCCACTTCTTGTTGTAATTCTGGACTATAAACAACTCTCCAATAGGCCTCTACACTTGCTAAAATAAAGGTATGGGATTGTGGCTAGTTCTTCTCCGCAAAATAGTCTCTCGACCTCCCTGTTTAAGATACTTAGGGCCTATAGCTTACCAAAATTAACCTCCATAATTGTGGAATTTTCAATAGGGATAAACCCTCCTCAAATCACACCAAAACCACACCATATATCTGCCAAGGCCGGCGGCTACTTCTCTATCTTGAAACTCACACCTGTGAGAGAGAGTAAACCCATACAAACACAACCCATACATGTCTTTGTTTCTCCTTTAATCTACAACTTCCTCAGAGATGGTTTTCTATGAGAAGATGCACATTTGCATGATCACAAATGAATCAATTCACCTCCTATTTATACACTTAAGGAAGGTTTACTCGAATTAGTGAAGAGACATGTCTCTTGGACCAAGGCTACATGAATTGATTGTCCATAATTAATTCTTCACTTCAAAAATTCATATCATTTTTCTAGAGCTCTAATGTGGGTGATCTTTGGAGTGTTTGAATCACCACACCAAGCTCTATGACCTCAGATTTTCTCATGCTGAAATTCTTCATGTTTTTGGTCCAAATCCCAATGGTACAAAACCCAACCTTGGGTTCCAAGCCCACAAGTGACCCTTGCGATGCTTTTCACTCCAAACCATGAACCCTAGGGATTGGAGTACCTCCCAAGCTACATAAATCAACAATCCACATTAGCAAGGTAGGCCTACCATGATTTGTTGTAAATGAGGATGTCATCAAATAAGACTTGGACACAATGGAATAAGGCTTTAGAAAGTGGAGAGGGTGCTACACAATCCAAAAGACATGACCAGGAACTCATAATGACCTTCATGATTCTAAAAGTCTTCAAAATATCATCCTCCTTTATAGAAATTTGGTGATAACCAAATCAAATATCAAGTTTGGTGAAAATGTGGACACCAATAAGTTCATTGAAAAGGTCATAAATGACATAAGAAATTTATCGTTAATGGTATTTTTATCGAGGGAGAGAAAATTAGGGTACATGTGCCAAGTTCCTTATTTCTTGAGAACCATAACCACAAGAGATTAGTAAGGGCTAGTACTTTGGTAGATGATACAGACAACTAATAATTCTTAAATGTTTTTCTCAATTTCATTTTTTGATCAAAGAGGTAGTGATAAAGATGAAAACTGCAGGAAAGGCTACCAATAGCATGTGGAATGGAATGGTGAATATCATGTGGAATGGATTGATCATGGGTACAATGGGAATGTGAGATGCCTTGAGGTTCTTCAAAAAATGAGTGGTAGTAAGATAAGATAAGTTACAAGTCTGGATGAATTGGTCAGGAAGGAGTCTCAAAAGCTTTAATAAACTTGACTTAGAAAATGATACCAAATTGGCTCTTTTTGAGGAAGTTTTCTATGTGATGTTAATTGATAATTTATAATGAGTGTGTTATGATTCCATGCGAAGTATAGTGATTCCCCTCCTATTGGAAGATCCTATATAGTTCCTTGAAATCCATAGTGATGGGGTCTAGTGCCCTGAATCATTATTCACTCCATAAAATGTCACAACACACCCCCCCCCCCCCCCATTTCATGGAAAACATATGTTATTAAAAAAAAATAACCAATTTGAAGGAAAACATTTTCATAATGACCCCCACATTTTATGGACCCGCTATTAGGAGTCAGAATTTGGAAACCTTTAAATGCATGAATATAACAATGGGCCTTTTGGAATACTTTTTAGTGAATAAAATTATGTGCATTTCCATTTATTATGAGAATAGTGAATTTTTTTTGCTTGATGTATCCAATCAATTTCAAATTTTGTGGGTATGAAATATTATTTAAAGAATGTAGAGATATTTTTGGTTCTACATCAAGTTGGACAACTAGAGGAATTTTGTCATCTTGTAGAGGAAATGATTATAGAGGGGAAGAGTCACCTTCATTGTTCAAATTTAATAAAAAATTGCCATAAAAATATTATGTTCCTTGGATTTTTTCCCTAGAAAGTATTATTCATCAAATTGTAATAAAGACCTTTAATTTGTTGATATGTCATTTTGTCCCTAGTTAACTTGTGAATCTAGAGTGAGGGAGATAGAGGTGTGGTTTTAGTCGGGTAAGGAAAGGGATTAAATTATGGTATTTTTAGTTGATAACTAACCACCTATAGTGTTTCTTTAGCTCAATGTTAGTTTCAATCAATTCTAAGGGTGGAACATTAAAACATAAGCATGGATGTCATGCTTGAGACCACTGATAAGGAATTCATGAATGAAGGTTTCTAACATGCATTGAATGCGAAAATCCAATTAATCAAAAGAAATGGTGTAGTCTTCAATTGTAACCAACTATTTAAGATCCATCAAATGGACTAGATGATGAGTATTGACGTCAAAGCATTCAAAAATATCACCAACAAATTGAGTCCAAGCAATATATCCACGATGGAAATTATTATGCCATTGTCGCCATTTACGGTGTTTCGGGATACCCACATGAGGTTTTAGGATGTCATTTATGATGTCATGCAATAAGAAATAGCGTTCCATTTGAGTGGCCCAGCCAATGGGGTCATAGCCCTAAAAATTATTTAAATCTAGTTTAAGAAAGAATAGATCTAAATAAAATGGGTTAGAATGGGATGATTCAAAGCCCTCATGTTATGGTGCTTTCTTTGGGGAGTTATGGCCATTAGTTTGAAAAATAAATTTGATATTACAATTAAGTATAGCTAGTGTGGAATTAATGTCATGGAAAAAATACCATACTAAGATTTAGTGGAAATGAATTGATATTGGATGTTTGTATATGATTCTTCCAGGGAAGCAATGTGGTCCTTTCGAGACACCATGGAGAATAGGTGATGGGGAGAAACTAGTGAAATGTGAGTAAGGGGTGATTATATCCACACAAAAGGCTTACTAGAGAGTTGTACATATGTAATAAATATAGCATTAAAGAGCATGGGAAATAAGCTATCAGTAATAAAAATATAGCTTATGAAAGAGGCGTACCACTGCAATCAATATGATACAAAAAGTTTGTGGGATATGTCTCAAATAATGATGTCATTGTTTCCACGTTTACTCTTCCTCTTATTTTTTACTCCAAATAAGTCATATATTGGACATAATAATATTGCATTGAAAAAATAACCAAATTTTGAATATTAAAAATTGTGAAGGAATTTCACAGTTGTGCTACAAGGGGTATAATTTTTGAGAATTTAAATAGTAAGTATTAGGGATTGAAGGGGCATATAGATAAGTGTTTCCCAAATTATATATCTATTTAATGTACTAGAAAGTTTGAATAATAGTACTCATCCCAATATCTTAGAGCTCCAACTAAGGAGTGCAAATTGTTCGCTAAGTCGTACTACCCAATTTCCATGGTACGTGAGAGTATCTTCCCAAGTGCTATTTTTGGTGCAACCATAGTAGTCAGGAATTCATCTGATTGATATTAGGATAGTTTTAAGATACCTACATGGATTATGATATACTCTAGGGAATGTGAATGATATGTCCCATGTACAAGTGTTATCTAATGTGATACTATTTTAATGGGTACTAATATGGGTTACATGGGTTTCCAACATGTGTAATTCTTACATGTATTCTTCCATAACCATAATTTCAATCTCTTAATTACATATCATCATTTTTGTTTAAATAGATTGTAACACATCTAGCATTGAAATATTATATATATATAATATATATATATATATATATATATATATATATATATATATAAATATATTATATATAATATATATAATTCATCTAGAAAAATGCTCTGATACCATTGTAATGTACCTTGCAGAAATATCTAAATCAGAAATGCAAATAACTTCTAGATATTTAACATATAATCATAATAAAAATAGTAAGCACAATTCCTTTCATTGGTTATGAGTTAGAGTATTTGGGACCCTTCACTATGGATGGCAAGTGAAATTGAAAAGGGTGTTGGCATGTATAAGAAAGACCTAGGTTAAAAATAAATTAGCCTATAAAAGCCCTCATACACTAGCCCTTTTAGAAAATCCTACAAGTATGTGAAGTCTCACTCAAGGCATCTATGAGGAACTATAGGAACCTAGATACTTTTATAGTGATGAAGGAGACATTGATCCTACACTACCACTATTTTATTCAACATATTGTTACTTCTATAATATTCATAAAAATAAATTGAGATATACCCTAATTTTGCATAGTAAATCCATCATTAAAAATAATTTAACCAAATCGTAATAGAGAAAGAATATAGTTGCATTATGCGCAAACACAAGAATTAGACCAAAACAATTACTTTTATTATCATTCTAAAATATTCCGTGCAAACATGTTTGTCATAGCTCACTAGCCTAATAAATCAGCATTATAATGCGAGATAATATTTCCCAACCATATAATGAAGTACTCAATTAAGTCTTAATTTTGGTGCAATTTTCCTTTTTCTACATTAACCTATTCATATTTTTACTTTTTTGGCACAAGCTGACCAAAAAACCTATTTTGCTATGGGTGGTAAATATTACCATCGGAAAACTCTATAAAATAATCCCAACGTATTGCCTTATTTTCCTCCTTCCCCTGTTTTGACCCTTGGCCATCCTTCCTATGCTCTAACCCTTAGCAAATATTCCTGCTTGGTGCTCTAAAACTTATACTCAAATTTTTTATCCTACAGGCTCACAACACTCACCTATGGCTTATATTCAAGCCACTCAATCTGTTTATCAAGCTACTAAAGGCATTGTTTCCTTTATCATCGCAATGAAAGTCTCCAACATATGTTTTACTTGTTGGCTGTGGAGCATGATTATCTTCTTTATTTAGAGGTATCACTGCATTGGACCCTAGTTCATAATGTCCAGAAAATGTTTGCCTCTAGGGGGTTGGAAGGGGGGGCAACAACGTTTCTTTGGACCCCCCCCCCCC
>APFE031229446.1:18075-71942 GCA_000404065.3 Pinus taeda
ATATATATGTAATGAATGGACAATTACGACAATTTAACTATTAGAACCAACTTTATTGAACCAACTCATTCAATCAACTCAACTAGGGAGTTGGTTGACTTACAAATACCATCTTTTGTGTTGAATATCCCCTCCAACATCTCCCCCACCCTCAACTCCTTTTTCGTCCAAAAGAAGGGGGAGATTTTAAGACTTAAAAAATTTGAGAAAATTAATACAAAATATAGAATTATAAGTAGAAATATAAGAACAAAATAATTTCTAGTTTACGGAGAATCACTTTGTTGTTGATGGTGACGAATGTAGTTCTAATTACTCATGAGCTATTTGGTTGATGGATCATGTAGTTTGGTTGAATTATGTTGCTTTTTCTCCCTGCGAGAACTTATAGTATGAATTCATCTTCTCTATTTCTCCCTTGCTGAACAATAGGACCCTTATGTCGTCACTCCTAGAACATCCTCCAAAATTTTTGTTATGTTTGAATTTTGGATACTACATGTCATCATGTGAATTGTTTATTTTGATATTAAAGTGTAAATTTATGTTTTTCTACATGTTTCAAGTTTCCATGTCCCTTCCTAATTGTTTTCAGATCCTCAATATCAGTTATAACACACTTTTGAGTCATAACACACTTTCTAGTCAAAAAACGACACTTATGTGTCACAATTGCTCATGTTTTGCTTGTTGTACTTGGATAATATTTATGAACAAGAATTTTTATGTATATTTCTTAGTTTTGGTCCTGATGATTTGAGAATAATAACGCTTAATCTTGCTCCTAACATACTGTATTTTTCCATGTTTTACCCTTCCATAGTTAGTCATCATTCTGACCTTGAAACCCCTCTTCTAAGCTAGGAAGATCACATTATGCACTTCTAAATCTTAGCAATGACCTTCCTTTTTAGTTGGAACTACACCTTGCACCATTCTGTGGCTCATCTCTCTCACGAGCGCACTACATAATTCTAGTCGACAAGACCCCTTTCCTTATTTCGTACTCTTCCTCCCTATGCCAATCCAGCCTCTACCTCCTAGAGCAGTGCATTATGCACTTCCAGTGGGCACTAAGGCCCCTCTTTGTGCCTTGTAACTATTCCCTAAACCCTCCTTGTGGCCCCTGGCCTTCCTCCTTAGCTCATGGTGAAATCCTAGTGAACAACCCCTGTAGACTTGCCTATTGGAACTGTGTCATGTGCTCATGCTGCCTCCTCCTCTTCTAGAGATGCACATGGCACAATCTCATTCAACAGTCATTTCCTCCCTATCCCCTACAAGTGTTCCTGTGCCCAAAAGGCCCCCCTCTCTCTCCTTTTTGTATTATTAATCCATAGTTGGTACATTGCATGAATCATCATAGATTAGGATATTTCCAAGCTAATGTTTTCTTTCCATCAGTGATCTATACATGAAGGTGTTCTCAGTAAGCATTAAAAAATATGCATGAGGAGATCTATCAATAAAAGTTGTAAAAGGAGGAATTTTGAAGACAAAGGAACCATATTGTGACAGTTCAGGGAATGATGGGATGTGATGATCAAAGTGACCCATGAAGACTCCATAATCTTGCTAGACCATTTGGAGGGTAGAAGGAAACAATAATGCAGTATTTGTTACAAATACTGAATACATAGTGTAAATTTCATCACTTAGAACTTCATGTTACAAGTTATTGGGTTCCAAGTCATCAATGTCAATGCCATTTCTTGTTGTCGTCACATGATGATGTGGCAAATTATGATGTAACTTTTGGAAAATATTGTAAATGTAAATATGTGGAATTCTGAGTGTCACAAATGGACAAAAGAGTCATTACAAAAAGTCTAAAGGTCTTGTGCAAGTCCAAAGGTCATATTAGAAGTCCACGATTCATGAGGGTATATCAAGAGTCATGGGGATATGAAAGGTCATCCCTCTTGTTATAAAGGAAGCCTCATTACTCAAGCAAGGGACTTTTCACCTTGCCTTCTCCAACTAGGAATTAGAGAGAAATATTGTTCTTTTGGGGAGAAAGCAGGGGCTTAAAGCACCACTATTACAACTATTAGTGTCTTATTATAACCATGTACCTTGGGGATTTCACTTCGTAATTTTAAGCTCTTTGAGACAACACACTTTCATGAATGTATCATGAATATTATAAGAATATTCTTTAGATGTTTATGGTATGTGTTCTTGATTTTTATTGTACTAAATAAATCCAACTACTTTGGTGGCTTTGGTGCTCATATTGTTGAATGTGTGTTGTAATTGTTTTCATTGTCGTTATGTTGATGTGAATTATTTTGGTAGATGGTTAATGATTCTTTCATATGTATGTGTGTGTGTACTCATTAGAATATAACTACTACTTTTCTCCTAAAGAAACATTTTCTCTTCCCTTTTAGTGAAAGAACCTTTATACATATTGCAATCAAACATTTCACAAGGCTTACTTTCTCATTTGAAAGTACATGCATGTTGATCTCTTATGCTAACTATTGTAGCCAAGGAAAACCTTTAAGATAATTTCAATCAAACCATATTTTGGATGGGGATCCTATGCCAAACAATGTGAGGTCTAATTAGGAATTTATATCGGGGAGACCCCTTATGTTGTGGTAGTTTCCAGCAAAATCAACATCTTAGCACTAGATGGAGGGCAACCCTTTTATGGCTAACAATTAACCACATTCTAAAAAACAACCTTCCATGAAAGGTAGTAGAATTCTGAGTGCAACTCCAACTGAAATTCCTAATATAGGAGAGTCCTCTCACCTAAGTCTTGATCGTGCTTTTGAGGTCACTTACAATAAAATCAAGACAATCTGGCATATTACTTTTTAGTTCACAAGAGCTCTTGGCTTACTTCTTGTCATTTCTATTCTTCCTCTTATGCCAATAAAGAAAGAGACAACTCTCTATGGTGTGTTGGTTTCTTCGGTGGAGAATTTGGTTATTGCAACCCTTTAAAAGTTAGTTGATTCTACATAAATAATACATCAATAAGGGGATCTTCCACCTATTATGGAAAATATAGACAATTACAGGGAAGATTCATTAGAGGAAATTTCAGCCTAAAAGTGGTCTCCTAAGGAAAAATAATAAAATAAGAGTGATGAATTTTGGAGGGAAAAGAAGAAATTTTTCATTTTATTTTATTTTTAGCTTATCTCCTTATAGTTTTACTCAAAACTCAATTGTATACACTTGTTGGATGCAGAATTAAATTCTATATCTAATGAGTACCCAAAATGCATATTTTTAAGAAGTCCCACATTGATAAAAAAATGAAGATAAATTAAAAAAGTGTGTTCAACGCACTTTTTTAATTTATATTCATTTTTTATCAATGTGGGTATTCTTAAAAGTATGCATAATGGGTACATTTTGGAGGTGGAATTTAATTATGCATCCTACAAGTGTCTACACTTGAAATTTGAGTAAACCTATAAGGAGATAACCAAGAATACAATTAAAAAAATTAGTTTTTCTTATTTTCCCTTCAAAATATTTACATGCACCTACTTTTAAATTTAAAGGATTTTAATTGGTTTACATATTATGACATGGAAATTACAATAAAATTTCATGGGAACTTTTAGGCTAAAATTTCCTCTAATGTCACATTCTCTAACAAGGAACAACCGAGAGAATAAGAACATCCTAATAATATAGAAGATATGAACAGTGAAGGAGAAGAGTCTTTAGAATAAGAGGGTTAAGAGGAGGAGGAAAAAAAGACATGGTTGATGATCAATTGGACTGGATGGCCCAAGGGCCTCTTTCTCTTACAGGTTGTCTTCATTGTATTCCAAAAAACCTAGAAAAGCTACTCTCAAAGTTTGATCTTGATAAGAAAATGAAACTTAAAGACCACATTGATGGCTTCTACATGCATTTTTGAATGTTAGAGGTATGTTTTGATGATGTTCCTTGTAGACTTTTAATGTACACTCTGGTGAGTAGAGCATGATTTTGGTATCACGCCCTTCCACCTAATTTATTCCATAATCGGAGGGAGTTCAAAAAATTGTTTTTAGCAAAAAAAAACTGATGATAAAACTCCTCCCATGTTGCTCAAGTAACTCAAGAATATTAAAATGCGGGAAAAGGAAAAACTAAAGGATTTTAATCAAAGATTTACACATTTACTAAATAAGTTCCCCATTGATGTTCAACTACATCCTTTTGTTACCAAATACCATTACATCATTGCCTTGCCTACTAATGTTTTTGTGTTTTTTAAAAGAGCAGCAAAGTACACATTGGCTTTTAACTTTGAAAAAGAAATTGTGGTTGAGAAGGACTTTCATTATATTGGGACTATTCAAGATCATGAATATTCTATGGACTCCAAAGACACTCGTAAGAAATCCAAAGCCTCTTCTATTAAAACCAAAGAGAAAGATTCTTTTGATATGGAAAGCTTGGTGAATTGTTTGAAGGTTATCACTAATGAAGTATTTTAACTAAATAGAAAGTCAAGTGAGGCATCTACCAGCAATAAGTCTTTCAAGACACCTTTCTTGGAGAATAATAATAATCAATCAGCCAAATATACATAAAGCTCCAACGTTGTGTTTAATGTTGAAACCTTTTTCATGGGAAACTTGTGTAATTTCCATCAAAAGAAGCATTCGAAGAAAACATGTCCACAATCGAAACACAACATGAATGCTATGGTGACCAATTTCGTAGGCACTCTATTAGTAGAGGATCAATTTGAGTAGACTGAAGAAGTAAGTGAACCAACCGTGGTAGAGAAAAAATTAGGTGTTGGTCATTCATTTAGATCATTTGATGTCATGTATAACGTTGATAAACAAAGTGTTGATGAAACACTAATGAGTGAAGCTCCTCCACAACAACAAACTGAATAATAAAATTTGAGGAGCAAAGGATCAGTTTATGGACAAGATATTAGGAACAAAATTTTTGAGAAATATTTTATCACCTTCTAATAATGTTTGGAATTCACAGAATAAGTCGAGAAGTGCTCTGCCTCCTAAGAACACTTCTTCCAACACTAAAAATAAGTCCATCACTCACGGGCTTCAAACAAGGATACACCACCTGACACTTCAACACAACATGTTAAAGATGAAAGTATTGATTACAACATCATCAAGGATATGAAAAGGGCTCATGCCAATTTTTTTATATTTGAGCCTGCAAAAATAACAGGACAACGTGAACTCGTAATCCAAGCATTTATGTCATAGTCTCTGTTAGGTAATGAATGTTCTTCTCCTTAGGCCTTGTTCAATAAGTCTCATGACATTCTCAAGTTTATAGTTAATGTTGTTAATTTAAATACTCATACTCTTTGCCCTCCACTTATTTTAACATTTTAAATATTTAAC
Organism: Pinus taeda; assembly: GCA_000404065.3. NCBI lineage: Eukaryota > Viridiplantae > Streptophyta > Pinopsida > Pinales > Pinaceae > Pinus > Pinus taeda. The sequence goes on from APFE031229446.1 coordinate 23,427, forward strand.
TATAATGTCCATAATTGTCTTGTTGATTCTGGTGTATGTACAAATGTCATGCCTTTATCTGTCACCATAAATATTAACGCTAAATGGGAAAATATCAATGCTCGAATCATACAACTGGACATATTATTGGTTCAAGAAATTGGTGAACTTAATAATACTATCATTTGTTTATCATCAGACCATGGAGTTCACTAATGCATCAATATTTTTATTGTGGACATTCATGAAGCCTATGGTTTACTTCTAAGTAGAGACTGGTCCAGTAATCTTCAAGGATACTTGTCCATAGACTAGACATATTTATAGCTTTCTTATAAGGGCAGAAATAATCAGATTTAAGTAGAGAGAAAACCTTATATGAGACATAGCATGACAATTCTTATGGGACATTACAAGCCACTTAGCTTTGCACATGTAATTTTTGGAAATTGTTTTTGAGAGGTTGACCATGGATTTTATCAAACAGAACTTCCCCTATACCATATGATACACAGTTGGAGCTCCTTCCTTGCATTATAAATGGTGCTAATGAAATTTGTAACATAGATCTACATAATACTAGTGTAGGAACTAACCTAGTAGCCACTAATATCTAGCCCTTATATTTTGATGGTTATAAGACTCAATATGGTCCTGGAGTTGGTTGTATTCTTATTGACCCTCATAATAAAATGTATATCTTATCATTTTTCTTGGGGTTTGAGTGCACAAACAATACTTTTGAATATGAATCACTTATTCTAGGGTTAAATAAGGCCATATATCTCAAGGTAGAAGTAGTCAAGGTAATGATTTAGAGATTTTTACTCTTTTGGTACAGAATACCATCCACTGTATTTCACCTAATTTGAAAAAAATACCAATAATAGGTATAAGATCTCATTTAATGATTTAAATCATTTATTAGTAATTATGTTCCTAGAATTTGTAATGATACCGCAGATATTTTACCCAATTCAACTACTAGGATGTCACCATTAAAAGATGGATTTTCTACATAAATTATTTGTAAGCCATATATGCCTCATAACGTAACTAGATTTCACATATTTAATAATGACCAATAGATATTGCACTTCATGGCCAATCCAAATGTTTTCAAAGATTGAACTATTGAAGAAGATGAGAACGAAAAGGCCTTGCAAGATGCTGGTTAAGAATATAAGGGGAATACTATTCCCAAAGGTGTGGTATCTCTTGAGAAAGCTGATGACCTACAAAACCATTTCAAAGGACCAGTGAATACAAATACTCAGAGCTCAATGTTATCGCATGAACAAGTTAATTTGGGAATTGAATAAGATCTAATATATGTGAACCTCTATAAATGTTGTTCTTCTCAAGAATGATAGGATTCCATCCATATTTTCAAAAAATATCGAGATGTATTCGCATGGATGTGTGATGATGTTAATAAATATGATACACATATCATCCAACATGTAATTCCTAGCAAATATGTAGTGAAACCATTTCAACAAAATATAAGTTAAGCTCATCCAATGCTCAAACCCTTAATTTAAAAGAAATTAAGGAAGGTGTTGGATTCTTGTATCATCTTAAAATTTCATCATTCTACATGGGTTTTCAACCTAGTTCGTGTCAAGAAAAAATCTGATGAGATACATCTTTGTGTTGATTTTCGCAACCTCAACTAGGCTTCATATAAGGATAATTACTCTATGCCACCTATGGAGCAGATATTCCAAATGGCATCTGGGTCATAAATGTTCTCACTACTAGATGGATTTTATGGATATAATCAGGTTTTAGTAGCATAACCAGATAGACTAAAGACCACCTTTAGGATGAAGTGGGAAACTTTTATTTTAAGCACATGCCATTCGGTCTCATTAAAATTTGCATTGTGTTTCAATGGGCCATGGATATCACATTTCGTGGATTGATCAGCCAGAGTGTGTCTGAAGGTAACTTTTCTGGACACATTATTGCTAGGAGTGGAATCAATGTTAATCTAGAAAGGGTCAAGACTATTTCTAAAATCCCTTTTCCTGTGAATAAGAAAGCAATGCAATCCCTCTTGGTAAAGATTAATTTTCTTTGAAAAATTATCTTCGGTTATGCACAAATTCTTAAACTATTATAGGATATGATAAAGAAGGATGCCATATATAAATGGGAAAATAGGAAGAAAGATTCCTTTTAATAAATCAATCAATCCATTGTTGATGCTCAACCCTTATATAACCCAAAATTTGGTAAAGATTTCATCTTTTACACTTTTGCTTCTGACATGTCCATTGCAACTGTGTTACGTAGAAACATGACCAAGGGAATGAGCAGCCTATATATTTCATAAGTGTTGGTTTACAGGAATAAAAAATGAATTATACCATCATTGATAAGCAATCATACGTTTTGTACAAGGTAGTTAAACATTTCAGGTCTTAACTCCTGAAAGCGCATACTATTATCTATGCCTCATCCAATAGTTAGATGATTCTTTGTACAACAAGAGTTTAGTGAGAGGAGGGTGAACTAGATGATGTGCCTAGAAGAATATGCTATTTAATTCAAGCCAATGCATACTATCAAAGGCCATGGTCTCTATGAGCTCACAGCGGAAGCGATGGATTGATCAGTAGAGGATTCTTCTTGGTGGGAACAAGACATAGAGATGTATAATATTGAGCAAGTTCCTCCTAAAAATACAACTACGTCTTGGTATGAAAACATATGGAAATACTTAGAGAATGACACCTTTCCTTCTCACTTATTGATAAAAATAAAAGAAGGAAATATGACTTAAAGCTTTATCTTATCAGGTTGTGCATGGTATTATTTTTCAGAATCACCATAATGGTGTCCTACTCAAATATCTAAAGCCTCCAAATTCAGAAACAGTGTGAATAGATATTCACGATGGACCAGTAGATGGGCACTTCACAAGTGATACAACTACTCATAAGGTGATGAAATGTGGTTACTATTTGCCCACATTATTTAAGGATGCCAAGGCCTATGCCTGAAAGTGCCTAGTTTGTCAAAGGTGTGATGGTCATGATCAGAAGTTAGTTGCCCCATTTCTTCCCATAACAGCTAAGGAACCATTTCAATAATGGGGATTGGATGTTATTGGTGAAATATTTCCTCATTCATCAAAGAAACACTGATATATCCTAATCACAATAGATTATTTCACTTGATGGGATAAAGTTGTTCCACTAAGACAAGTTAAATATCTGGAAGTCATCCAATTTCTCAAACAAAACATTATAACTAGGTTTTGTGTTTCTACATTGCTTGTATTTGATAATGAAACTTATTTTTCCTTGTTAAAGCTTTATGAGTTTGCATTATAAAAATGTATTTCTTTAAAGCATGCATCAAATTACTATCCTTAGGGGAATAGTTTGGCTAAGTCTACCAACAAGAATATAATTCACATTATCAAGAATATTGTTTTTTGTGAACAAAATAGCTAGCATAATTCTTTGTTCAAAGCAATATGGGATGACCGTTTCACTCTCAAACCCTCTCTGAATGCATCTCCCTAATTCCTTGTATATGGAAAATAAGTTATCCTTCCTCCGAATATATACATTCTAGCCTTGCAGCTCTCTCAAGAATCTCAAGGAAAATCATGTCTCCTTGTTTATAATAGGATAGATACCCTTCTCAATCTTGAGGAAGAAATGACAAAATAAAAAGAAAAGGTTTCCTTACACTAGAACCGAATAAATTTTTGGTTTGATATGAAGTCTGTAGGGAACAAAGATTTTGGTGTGGGAGAACTAGTATTGAAGTGGGATAAGGCCCATGAAGAGAAAGGAAAGCACACCAAATTTCAATCTCTGTGGATTGGACCTTACACCATCATTGAAAAGATTGGATACCATTCTTACAAGTTGAAATCCTTAGATGGGAAGATTGACCCTCTTCTTGCCAATGGTCAAATCTTAAGCATTACTTCCAGTAGTAGCCTTGGGTTGTGTTCCTACATCTATATAGTTTTATTTTCTTGTCCGATGTTGTTTTTGACATCATGTATCATGTTTCTTTCTAGTTTTTTGGTTAGTATACATAAATAAGACCTTGTTTGAGAGTTTATGTATGGCACAAAAGAAAAATGTGCCAAAAATCAGAAGGAATTAAGATAACTACAATACTTGGTTATATGTTGAGTCTCCTTGCTTGTTTGGGTCTAGGTGTTTAAGTCAAGTAATGTCCAGATGGAAATTATGAGTCATGCAGACTAAAAAAATCTTAATTTACCTATGATGCATGTACCTTTGGATCTTCATCATTGACTTTGAATTTTACTTAATGGCATGTTCATGTGTCAACTTGACTACTTAGAAGTGAAACATGAAAGTCTCAATTTGACTTTGCCTTGGTCAGTTTGAGAAAATTTGTATTTCCACATCAACAGACAACTTCGATGTAGTTAACTTGTGTTACATGGCTCGTGTCACTTAGTTCGCTCAGTAAATTTGAGTTAAAGGGTTTGGAGATCATTTAAGCATGTGTTATTTCTAAATTTTTGTAATCCAGTTCAATTATATCTAGTTGTATTCAGTTAATCTTGTTCTGAAAATTGGAGGAACTAATGGAAGGTAAGTTGTGCAATGGAACAACAGTCTAACTTAGTGATCATCGAGTTAACTAATCAATCAACCTAAAATAACTAGTGCATGCAGAGAATTCAAGTTCCTAGTTTTTGTGGAGATTCCAAGGCAGTGTAACAGGCAGTTTTAAACTCGTTTGAGTGTACAAGTGTTGCATGTAGTTAGATGATTAACCCTTGGGAATTATGAAATCAATTGGAGAAAAAAATCCTAAAAAATAGGGGCTAATTCTTCAAGATTTGTGCAAGGACATAGGGACTCAAGTAGAGGTAGAAATTGACTAATTCTAGGACACAGTTTCTCATTAATAAGAGAGATAGATTATTTACTTGCAGGATGAGCTCAAAACGAACTAGAAATTGTAATGCATTCTCTATTCATCTGATTAATGCAAGCAATCTAAAGGTGTTTTTAGCAGTTGCTTTCCCTAAGAAAAATATTGTGCATGTGTGGTTTTTATTATTGCATTTTTACAATTGTTGTCCTAAATTATGTGTGAATTAAATTTTGCAAAGCAGTAGAGTATAATTGTGTCTCTTGATTTGGATTAAAATTCGTTGAGTAGTTCCAATTCTATCACCATATTTCTACATGGTATCAGAGCAGGATTCACATTAGAGAAGGAATTTTGAATTTGTTTCTCATGAGGTTCGAATTTACAACTTTAGTGTAGCAAGATCTCTTCAGAGTTGGGATAATGGCCTTCAATGGACTGATATTAAAGTATGCCTTGGAAGGCAACTCAAATTTCATTGCATGGAAGGATTGCATGGAGGCGGTGCTTGATTACAATGCATTGCTAGAATACATCAAGAGGGATGTTGCAAAACTATCGGAATCTGATGCTTAGAACCTAGCTCAATGGAAGAAATATTTAACAAGTGTGAAGAGAATAATATTGGATAGAGTGCGAGACCACATTGTCTCAAATTTCCATGGGAAATAAACTCCATTCATAATGTAGAAGGAACTGACAGAGCTTTTTGAGAATAACAGTGATCATAGAAAATTGGCCTTAAAAGAAAAACTTTGAAAGATCAAGATGCAGAAGAATGATACTATTTTGCAGTATCTCTGCAAGTTTGCACAAGTTTGTCATGAGTTTGGAGGGGTTGGAGTGAATGTTGCAGAAGATGACCTAGTGAGCCTAGATATTTTAGGCCTTCCCAAATGTTGACATGGCTTCTAGGACTCAGTGATTGGGACAAAGAAATTACCAAATTAGGAATTCTTGTGGTACGATTTGGTACAAAGATGATCAAGCAGAATACCAGAAATGGAAGTTCATCAAAGGGTGAAGATGAAGAAAATTTTTCATCGGTTGGAAAGGGAAAGAAGGGAAAAGGGAAGAAGCCTCAAACCAAACTATAATCCATCGAAGTGGATAGAAGAAAGACTTGTCCAAAATAAATGCTTCAATTGTCATAAATTCGAGCACTATGTTGTAAATTGTCCACAAAAAAATCGAACAAGAAGAAATCAGGAGGAGTAGTAGGTGATGCCTTGGCTTCACAATTCGAGCTTGATTTCACCCTTATAGAATGCATGGTTGGCACGGTGATGGGAAGTGTGTGATACTTGGACTCCGATGCTTTGATTAACATGACAAGGTGTAGAGAGTTTTTCAGTGACATGGAGGAGAAACAATGCTAGATGCATAATGAGCATGGGAACAATAGAAGGTATAATGCTACATGGACTGGTATGGTAACATTTAAGAGGGAGTTAGGATCCCCTCTTCACCTAAAATATTTAATGTTTTTACTAAGCCTACAGAATAACCTCATCTATGTAGTAGGTTTGGGAGACTGTGGTTATGATGTGATCTTCAGCAAAGGGAAAGCATTCTTGAGACACATAAACATTGGAAAGATGAAGCAGACCGCAGTTCCTATGAAGAACGTGTACAAAAGTGAGGTGGAAGATTGTGTTGCATTAAACAATAAGGCAAAGAAAGTGCATAGTTGCAATGTGAGTGAGCTCTAGCATAGGAGATTGGGCCTTTTTCATCATGGCACCTTAAATATTATGCAACAAATAACCATTGGCCTCCCTAAAGGAGCACTTGAGTAGTAGGATGTATGCAAACATTGGGGAAGTATGTAAATTCAAAATTCCATGATCGAGACAGAAAAGTGCATGCAGTCTTGGAAAGAGTACACTATGATGTTTGTGTTCCTTTATCGAAAACCACCACTGGTAAACATAAATACTTTGTTATTTTTATTGATGATTTCTCAAGGAAGTGTTGGGTCTTCTCCATGTGGAAGAAGGATGAGACATTATCAAAGTTTGTCGAATTCAAGGCACTTGTTGATAAAGATACCAACAAGAAGGTGAACTATCTCAATAGTGACAATGGAGGTGAGGATGTTTCAAATTACTTCAAGAATTTATGTGCAAAAGAAGGCATTCGAAAAGAGCTTACAACTTCCCACAACCAACAACCGAATGGGGTAGCTAAGAGAAAGAATTGTAGAATTGTTGGAGTTGTGAGAGCTATGCTACATCACCAAGGCTTGCCACTACATTTATGCGTAGAGAAATGTAACGCATCAGTCTTCTTGCAAAACTGAAGTCCTCATTGGATTCTTGGTATGATTACAATGGTGGAGGCTTTCTTGGGGAGAAAGTAATATATCTTTCACTTCAAGATTTTTGGAGCCTCCATTTACTGCTATGTCTCCAAATATTTGAGGAAGAAGCTTGAGCTCATAGCATATTTGGGGGTTTTTCTATGTTACATCGAAACTCCACAAAATTTCCATGTGTACTTACCTTCCTTCAAAATGACAATTTTGTGAAGGGATGTAAATTTTCATGAGGAGAAAGAGATGTGGTGCTCTCTTGGGAGGGAGCTTCAGATCCCACTAGAAGAGGATATTTTAGCTCCAAAGGAGGAGCCTTAGGAAGTTGTGGAGCAACCATAAATAAAGGAGCAGAGAGTGGAGACATCCACTGATCATAACCATCTAGAGAATGCATGAAAAGGACCAGGGAAGTTAATATATCCATGCTAGATGTGAGAGACAATGTGGGAGCTCCTTCAAATTTTTACAGGACAAGGAGGTTATCTAAGAGGTACACTAGCTACATAGCTTTAATGACTGAGCTTATAGAGACTGAGCCATCCACTTTCGAGGAAGTAGTTGAGAAACCTATTTGTGTTAATGCAATGGTGGAGGAATATGAATCCATTATAAAGAAAAGTGTTTGGAAAGTGGTCGCAAGACTAGTTGATAAACCAGTTATGGGTTTAAGATGGATGTTCAAGGTTAAGCATGTAGCAAATGGAATCATAGAGAAGTATAAGGTAAGATTCATGGACAAAGGATTCTTTGAAGTTGAGGGAATTGACTATGAGGAAACCTTTTCTCCCATAGCAAGATATTCATCCATTAGATCAATTCTTGCACTAACTACACATATGGGGTGGAATGTCCCCAAAATGGATGTAAAAACAACATTTCTCAATGGGGTTATTTAGGAGGAAGTGTATCAAGAAGCTAGAAGGTTTTGAGATATCTGATTGGGACTCTTTTGTGTGTAGACTCAAACAGGGACCTTGAGCTTGGTACACTAAGATCGAAAATTATCTCACTAATTTGGGCTTCACCAAAAGTGAAGTGGATGTGAACCTTTTATCGTATCTTGGTAGAAGGTAAATTTCTTATCATTGTTTTATATGTTGATTATTTAATACTAACAGATGATGAACAACTGATCAACTCTTTCAAGGAGGACCTTGCAAGAGAATTTGAGATGAAGGAAATGGTTCTCATGCACTACTTCCTTAGCCTAGAAGTATGGAAAGGTGATGGGGAATTGTTTGTGGCTCAAGGAATGTATGCCCACGAGATACTGCAGATATTTTTGCATGGAGAGCTGTAAACACATGGAAACACCTTTAGCAACCAATTATAGGAAGGAGGATGCCACTTTAGGTGAAGAAGTGAATAATACCATTTATCGGTAGCTAGTGGGTTCACTAATGTATCTTGTGAACACACAACCAGATATGTGCTATGCAGTCAACCAATTGAAACAAGCTATGGTTAGGTCGAACAAATTGTATTAGAAGGAAATGAATTTCTTTGGCTTCACAAATGTAGATTGGGCAAGGTGTCCATCTCACTGCAAGAGTACATCAGGTGAAATTTTTAGTGTTGGGTCTACACCATTTTCCTATTACAACGGTAAGCAAAGATCTATGGCGCTTAGCTCGGTAGAAGCATAATACATGCCTACAAGTCAAGTAGCATGTGAGGTGATCTAGATGAGAAAGATAATTGTGGGATTGTTTGGTCAGATGATGGATCCAACTGTGATCTATTGTGATAATCAGAGTTGCATTAAAATATTTGAGAATTTTGTATTTCATGACCTATCCAAGCATATATATATATATATATATATTAGTTTCATCATTTAATGGACTATGTGTAGAGGCAGATACTGTTGCTACATTACATTCTGAAAAAGGAACAAGATTCTGACATATTGACAAAGCCTTTGTCAAGAAGGAAGTTTGAGTTCCACAGGTGTAGTATAAGGGTGGTTAATAATCCCTTTCTTGCTAAGAGGGAGTGTTGAGGAGTAGAACAAGAAACTCTCAATTTGACTTTGCCTTGGTCAAATTGAGGAAATTTGAATTTCGACATCAACAGACAACTTGGATGCAGTTAACTTGTGTGAAATGGCTCTTGTCACTTAGTTAGCTCAATAAATTCGACTTAGAGGGCCTAGATTTCAGTTAAGCATATGTGATTGCTAAATTTTAGTAATCTATTTTAGTTATATCTAGTTTTATTTAGTTAAAATAGTTCTAATAGTTGGAGGAACTAATGGAAGGTTAATTTTGTAGTGGGACAATAGTCTAAAATAGTGATCAATCATCCTAAACTAACTGGCGCAAGCAGACAATTCGAGTTCCCAATTGTGGTGGAAATTCCAAGGCAGTGTAACATGTAATTGTAAACTATTTTGAGTTTATAGGTGTTGCATGCGGTCAGATGATAAATCCTTTGGAATTGTGTAATAAATTGGAGGAATAATCTAAAATAATAGGGTTTAATTCTTCAATATTTGTGCAAGGAAATAGGGGCTCAAGCAGAGGCATAAATTGGCGCAAGGAAATAAGGGCCCAAACAAAGGAAAAAATTGACTAAGTATGGGTCAAAGCTTCTCATTAAGTAGAGAGAGAGTTTTTCACTTGTAGGTTGAGCTCAGAGTGAGCTAGCAATTATAATACATTTTATATTCATCAAATTAATGCAAGCATGATTAAGGGGATTTTAGTAGTTTCTTTCCCCTAGAAAAATAATGTGCATGTGCAATTTTTATTATTGCATGTTTATGATGATTGTTATAAATTTTGAATTAAATTCCTTAGAGTAGAGTAGAATTGTGTCCCATTATTTACATTTAAATTTCTTGATTAGTTGCAATTATATCACCATATTCTACATTGATTGAGTAGAGAAAGGAACATAGAAAAACCTCAATAAGCATATCAATTTTATAAAATATATGAATCCCTTTGAACAAGGAACAACCTCTCTTGTACATCAAATAAGATGGTATCCCTCTTCCTCCTTCAAATAAATAAGTTCCTTTGCACATTCTATTAGTAATTAAATAAAGAGATGAAGAAGAGAAAGGCTTCTTGCACTAATATGTGAAGAAAGAAATTTTATTGGGGTACTGAACAGGCCTGTTGGTAGTGAAGCAATGCTTATGATAGCTTGAGGCAACTCCATCGGGGTATTGAATAGACTCACTAGCAATGGAGTGAAACTAGGGGAATGTTATTAACATCTAACTACCAAAAGCGCGGTATATTATTACTCTTTCCCAATCAAAATAGTTGAGTTTTGACATGTCTTTGAAGGTTTTTGAGCCAAGCAAATAAGAGAATCCATTTCATAAACTAATAAAAGTCGTGAAGATAGGGTGATGCTTATGATGATTTAATAATTCATGAAAGCCCAGACTTTGTGCTAAAAGCTAGATCTAGATAGAGAAGCTGAAGTTTGACTACTGTGTTGCTACAACACCCTCCAAAATTTTGGCTATGTTTGAATTTTGGAGCCTACTTTTCATCATGTGAAGTGTTTCTTTTGGTTGTCAAGTGTCATTTTATGTTTTTGTACATGTTTCAAGTGTCCATGTTGTTGAAAAATGTGTAACTAGGTTCGGTCTTCATAAATATGAAATGTAATTTTTATTCTTATACTTTTTAAAATGAAATAAAAAATATTATTGTTATTTTTGGAGCATGGGTTTCATGCTCAAGGTCTTTTATTTTAGAGGTCAAGCACCTTTTGAGTACTTTTGGGGTTTGTCCTAGGTCAATATGTCAAAGAGTCATTGTCATGAGTCAAAGAGCCCATCGACACATTGTACATTGTAAAGAAAATTATTTTAATAATTAAAAGTGTCAAAATACCATTTAAGACCAAGGCTTCATGCCCGCTAAGAAGTTGACCTATTTTCAGGATCTTTGTACACCTTGGAAGCCTATATATATGAGAAAACTCGACCTCCTAGAGATATAATACATTCTCTCATCAAGCACGTGAAGAAAAGAAGAAAGAGTTAATGAAGAAGGAGAATGACAAGGATCAAGTGTTTGGGCTATTTTCTCTCTCTCTCTCTCTCTTCACACGTGTGAAGAAAGGAAGCTAGGTTTTGTACTACTAGATTAGGGTTTTTCTATAGCAAGATCAAGCTAGGTTCAGTCTTCATAATCACATGTAATTATGATTTTATGTAAATATATGTAAATAAGAAAAATGAAATTTTTATATTGACTTACTTCTTGGGTTTCATGAGCAAGGTATTTTTTTTTTTGAGTCAAGACTCCCATTTAGAGTATTTAGGCTTTATTTTTTATCTAGTCATAAAATATAACTGTCATTTCCATGTAAATGAAGTTTTGTAAAAGGTCATCTTGTCTATGTGAGGTATCCTCCAAAGAAATTGTCACCTAACCTCTTCAAGTCGGCCTACAAACATTAAAGAAGTTGCCATAACAAGTAATCCTACATCCAGTCTTCAAGTCAGCCTAAAGACCCAATGAAGAGCAGTATAAATAAAGGAACTTGACCTCCATCCTAAGAATAAAATTCAAACTCAATCCAACGAAGAGAAGTGTGGAAAGAAGTACGAAAATGAGGCAATGAAAAATGGTTTTCTCTAAAGATAAAAGGACACTCTTTTAGGGTAACAAAGAAAGAGTCTTTGGAGTAGATGAAGCATAATATTGTAGGACAACAAAGTAGGATCTTTTGGGGTAGCGAAGAGATATCTTCTCGGGCGGCGAAGAAGTATCTTCTGGGGCAACGAAAAAGGTATCTTCTGGGAGGCAGTGAATAGGACTCTTCCAAGATAGTGAAGGAAAAAATACTCTAGGACAAAGGAGTAGAGACCAAGTTTCTTTAGAAGACCTAGAGACTGAGATTCTCTAGGGTAGTTGTGAAAATGGAGTATAAGAAATGGAGACCGAGTTTCTCTAGAAGAAGTAGAGAAGCAGCAAGAGAAGGAATAACTAGGAGGACCAGGTTGGTGACAAGGTTCTTGAAGAGGATACTAGAGTCAAGGGTCAATGCCTTGGTCTTGGTACTTATCAATTGAAGATCTAGAGAAGAATAATTTTGATTAGGTTTTCCTCTCAAGAGGTGAGAGGTTTTGGCCATGGCTAAAGAAGCCTATATACTATGTCACTTGTAGTTATTTATTTTGGTAATTTTCTTGATGAAAATAACACACTAATAAGATAATAAAATGAAATATCATACATAAATAAGAACAAACATATCACAAGCAATTATCAAGAAGAGAAATTGCTAGCATTAAAAGCCCTATATTTCTCAACATGGTATCAGAGCTAAGGTGTTGAAGACAAGAAGAGGAAGTCAAAGCAAATTGACACAAAAGAATCACTATTCAAAGAAGGAATAAAAATCAAGTCAAATTTTATCAATGAGTCCAAGATCTACATCATAGAAACCCTAGATCAAAGAAGGAAGCAGGAAGAATGATTGGAAGCACTTCAGATCATCAAAGGATCATAAATCAGGCTCTCTCTTATCAATGACTCAAGTAGAAGGCCATATATAAACATCAAGAAGATGTAGGAAACAAGCAACAATCTAACAAGTATGTCCATGGCTATATCTGATCATATCAAAATGTCTTTTTGCAAGGAAAGATAAACTAGTTGGGGCTATAAAATTCCTTGCATGGAAGAAAAGGATTGACCTAAATATTTTTTAGATCGAGGTCATGGTTCATAGTAAGGGATAAATAACTGAACCTCCAAAAGAAGATACTAAAGATCGTGCTAAATACATGAAGGGAGAAGTGAGAAGCCGAAGGATTCTTATGGAATCTATAAAAGACTCTCTAATCCCATATGTATCAAAACTAGAAACTGCAAAAGTTATATATTACAAATTGGTAGAGTTTTTTTTTGTAAGTAATGCAGGAGAAGTAATATCCTTAAGGAAAGAGCTCTACAAACTAAATATATCCAAGGAATATGGAATAGCCTCATACTTCATGAGGATATTAGAAATTTGAGATCAACTACATGAACTAGGAGAAGTTGTATCTGATAGAGAGATGACCATAGTGGTACTAAATGCACTACCAGAAGAATGGGGTAACTTCACTTCAAGCTTATATGGGAGGAAAGAGACTACTCTATTTCAAGATTTATGGTCACTATGTAAAATCAAAGAAACTAGGCTAAAGTTAAATATTGATGTCAGACCAAGCAAACAAAATCAAGTGTATGCTACAACTACAAGAAGAAAGGGAAAATTTGGAGAGTTTGGTTCTTCAAAGTAAAGAAAGAACATGGACAAGATAAGATGCTTCGAGTGCAATTAACTTGGAAACTAAAAAATATATTTTCCTAATTTTGGTACGGACAAGAGGAATATAAAAGGAGCACACATTACTAAAGAAGTGAAAGAGCTTGAGTCCAAGAACCCTAAGAATGAAGATGTGAAAGATCTCTACTATGACTAAGATGGTATTCCTCTCAAGAAGGTACTTTTCACTTATAAATTATGGTCTTGATGTAGTTTAAATTAGATAACATGCATATCATTTGAAAAATAGCATAGAAACATTAAAAGTTAAGAGCTCATGAAATGGAAAGACAGTATGTTTGGTATAAATCCTACTAATTAGCAAGCTCTTAGGAAACCTCATGACTATTTCTAAGAGAAGACATCATCATTGAATGAGATAATCATAGAAGAAAACATATGGCAGGTGAGGATATAAAAAATCCTCAAGTTTCTCATTAAAATATTCACCGATAAAGAAAGGAAGCAAAAAGGTTTTCATCCAGAATTCCAACTTGTGGGATTCAAGGAATAATGGTATGATGACACAACATGGAAGTAGGTTTTAAGGATAAAGTCCTTTCGAATGAAGCTACTACAAGAAGTCTGGATGACTAAAAGAAAGATGAGGTATGTATCCTCACATATATTATGGTAAAAATTATTGTCATATGGTTGAAGATATTATGGATCACTATTTCCATCCTAGGAAATCTGAACAAGCAAAGAAAGGATGTCCTCCTCCTAAGAATTGCATAATAGCATAAGTCACACTAGATGAAATGAACATAATATATGCAACATAAGGAAGCTGTCTACAATCAAGGAAGTTTGATTGGAAGCTCCTGGGAATGACGTGTGTGAGAAAAATAAAGGAAGAGATTGTGATAATAGTTTACAGAAGGCATTCAAAATATGAAGTCCAAGAATATTAGGCTAGAATATTTCTTAGAAGGATATGAAGGCCCTGATAGAAGTCGAAAAAAGATAGAGACCCTTGACACTAAATATCTGCAAGATGCAGGATGCTAATACTTATAGAAAAATGTCATGGTGAAATATCATCACAAAGGTAACCCTTTTCTCAAGTGTTCATTGATTATTTTTGAAATAATAAATGGATGGGCTTATGTAAAAATTTCGAAGGTAATATTTGTGAATGAATTCCAGGTAGAACATATAGAAGGATGTAATTTCCTTCCGAGAAATATGACATGAAAGAATAATGAAATGAAGCAAAGGCAGGTGGAAAATCTGATAGATCACTTTCTGATTAGTTGAATACATGTCTAACTCATGAACACAAGTGATGCATGATCTGTGTTGTATATATATAGAAGTTTCCAAAATGTTTAAGACTCCTTAAAATAAATTCATGACATTGAAGAAAAGCGTTATTCATACAACTGATTGTTGCTATAGGTCGCTAGTCAAGGAGCATGAGAAGAAGTTTCTTACTTGGACGAAACTCAGAAATTCCTAAACTGAAAGCTTAGGTACATATGTCTATGATAAGAATGATTAGATTCCTTTAATGGAATAAAACCTCTTGGTATAGTAATTAGGAGCAGTAAACATGTTGTTATGTGCTTCACCTAAGAAGACAAAATGGAGGATTGTGTAATCATTTGGCATCTGATGTTCTTATGGGATGAGATAGGGAATCCCATGAAAGAGTAGTCATGGAGGATCAATATTCTTTTGGGGATTGGGGATTCCAAATAAAGAATAGTTCTTATGGAGAATATATTGAGAGAACCTGGGTGAGGTATGTTCTAAGAGAGACAATGATGAGTATGTCTATAAATCATTGGTCTCGCCAGCATTGTGCTCTAATATTATGGAGAGATAGAGTTGTTAGTCAATGCCTTTCTATATAAATGCTCGTTGGTATGATGTTATATAAATGAGTTAAAAAATCATATTCTTCTTATGAGACATTCTTCAAATTGAGATAGTCCAAGGTACCATTATGAATACCTCCATAGATAAGAGGGAGTGTTTAAATGTGTAACTAGGTTTGGTCTTCATAATGACATGTAATTATGATTTTATGTAAAGTGATGTAAATAATAAAAATGAAATTATTATATTTACTTGCTTCATGGGTTTCATGAGAAAGGGATTTTGTTTTTGAGTCAAGGCTCCCATTGAGAGTCTTTATGTTTTATTTTTCATCTAGTCACAAAATATAAGGGTCATTTTCATGTAAATGAAGTCATGTTACACTTTGTAAAAGGTCATCTTGTCTATGTAAGGTATCCTCCAAAGAACTTGTCACCTAACCTCTTCAAGTTGGCCTACAAATGTTAAAGAAGCTACTAGAACATGCTAGCCTACATCCAGCTATCAAGTCAGCCTAAAGACCCAGTGAAGAGGAGTATAAATAGAGGAACTTGGCCTCCATTCTAAGCATCAAGTTTGAACTCAATCCAATGAAGAGAAGTTTAGAAAGAAGTGTAAAAAGGAGGTAGTGAAAAAGGGTTTTCTATAAATCTAAAAGGATACTCTTCTAGGGTAATGAATAAAGAATCTTCTAGGGAAAATGAACCAGAATCTTATGGGATAGCGAAGTAGGATCTTCTGGGGCAGTGAAGAGATATCTTCTGGGGTAGCAGAATCTTTTGGGGCAGCGAAGAAGTATCTTTTGGGGCAGAAAATAAGGGACCTTATGGGAGGTAGTGAATAGGACTCTTCGAAGATAGTGAAGGAAAAAATATTTTGGGACAAAGGAGCAGAGATTGAGTTTATCTAGAAGACCTAGAGATTGAGATTCTCTAGGGTAGTTTTGAAAATGCAGCATAAGAAATGGAGACTGAGTTTCTCTAGAAGAAGTAGAGAAGGAGAAAGAGAAGGAAGAACTAGGAGGACCATGTTGGTGACAAGGTTCTTGAAGAGGATACTAGAGGCAAGGGTCAATGTCTTGGTCTTGGTACTTATCAATTGAATATTTAGAGAAGAAGAATTTTGATCATGTTTTCCTCTCAAGAGGTGAGAGGTTTTGGCCATGGCTGAAGAAGCCTATATATTGTGTCACTTGTAATTATCTATTTTGATAATTTTCTTGATGAAAATAAAACACTAACAAGCTAAAAAGGTGAAATATCGTAAGTAAAGAAGAACAAACATATCACAAGTAGTTATCAAGTAAATAAATTTATAACATTAAAACCCCTAGATTTCTCAATGAAAGGAAGGTTGAATTAGGTCATCCTCAAGAAATAGAAGAAAAATAAGTTAAAGTGGAGGCTTGAAAAAGCCTTGGAAGCCCTAAATAATCTCATGAGTGTTGAGTTTGTTACTTCTGGGAGGGCCAAAAATTTCATACTTGTAGTAGAGATAAAAATTATGTTGTTGTGGTCGAAGTTGTGCTGCGGGAAGAGATTTGACTAGGTTTGTCTTGGACAAAAGAAAGCACGTCATCAAGAAGGTTGGACATGCTATTGGAAGGGTATTGGTATTGGTCTAGAGGTTTTGGAATTCTTCAATTGAAGAATCTATAAGAAGAGAAGCGGTTTATGGGTTTTCCTCTCAATTGGAAAGGTTTTGGCCCTATCTTACAGCCTATGCCCTATGTTATTGTGTACTATTTTTCTTCTTGTTTTGGTAGTTGTTTGATTATAAGAAAAAACATAATAATAAGAGAAGAAGCTAACAAATAAGAAAAAGTAAAAATACATAACAAGTAGTTATCAAGTAAAAAGAAATTATCCAAACTATTTCCCTATGGATTTTTCAACAAGGCATCAGAGCTAAGGTTGGCTAAGGGCATAACGAAGATCTCTATTGTAACACTAAATAAGTTCCTAAATAAGTGTACAAAGATGGAAAATTAACTCAGTAATGGCATCAATGAAGTATGGGATCTCCTACTTTCTTCTAAGAAGGAAGTGACCAAGACTTCCACAAAGGATGAAGGACTATTCTTAGCACCCCTTGGAACATTTCAATATGAGAATATTTTGGTGATTGATAGTGGAACATGAAGGCATATGACTAATAAACACAACAAATTAAATGCATTATTAAAAGGAAATTCCTCTTACTCCGTAGAGCTTGGTGACAATAAAATCTACCCTGTGAAAGGAATTGGATCAACTTCACTTGAGATGGATAATGGAGGAAACATTCATCTCAACGATATCTTATTTGTTCCAGGTTTGCATAAAAATTTACTTTCCATATCACGTCTAGAAGAAAAGGGTCATAGAGTTGTTGTCATTGATGGAAAGGTTACAATATGGGGTAAAAAAATCAAGCATAGAATATGCAATAATGATTGGGATCTGTGAAGGATGAATTTACAAATTGTTAACTCCACTCGCTCAAGCTTAGATTCACATTGAAGTTGGCCCATGTTAACTTTGGCATAGAAAATTTGGTCATATTCACTACAAAATCTTGCCAACCCTAAATTCAATAGTGAATGGCATCCATGAACTAAAATAATATCATGAAGGAGTATGCAAGGGATGTGAATTGGGTAAGAACACTAAGAGACCATTTAGAAGTAGTGCTTCAAGGTCAAAATATAGCTTAGATATTAATTGTTCTAGTGTTTGTGGTCCTATGACTCCAAAGTCACTTGGAGGTCATCTATATTATGTCACATTCACAAATGAACATTCAAGGAAAACTTTGGTTTAGTTAATGAAATCCAAGGATGAAATATTTATTAAATTTCAAGAATACAAATTTGAAGTAGAGAACCTTAGAGAAAGGAGGATCAATACACTAAGGTTAGAAAATGGAAGAGAATACACATCCAAGAAAATTATAACCTTCTACAAGGAGTCTAGGATTTGGAGGGAGTTGATAGTCCCATATAATCCTGAGAAAAATGGAGTTGTAGAATGAAATAATAGGGCCATTGAAGAAAGTTTCAAAGCTATGGTACATGATCAAGATTTGGAAAAAAATAATTGGGGTGAAACTACGAAGACAGTTGTATACATACAAAATCAAATTCGCCACGAGTCACTAGATAACATGACTCCTGAATTAACATTCACTAGGAAGAAATCAAGCGTGGATCATCTTAAAATTTTTGGTTGTCCAGTCTATATTTGTATATCAAAGGACAAGAGAAAAAGATTATATTCATCAGGCATGAAGGGAACATTTATTGGCTATAGTAACTCTTCTAATGCCTATAGGATCTACATAAAATAAGGACACCAAATAGAAGTCAGTTGAGATGTCATATTTGATGAAAGTATTGCATTCAAGAAATCAAAGGATATCCCTATGGACCCTGATGATGATGAACTTCTATTATTTGTAGAAGAAGTTATTAGGGAGGAAGAAGAATCAAATCATCAAGATGAAGGTCCTATTGAACCTATACAACTTGTTGTAATCCATGAGACTAGAAAGATACCTAACTGGATTTAAACTACTATATTCAATGCAGAGGGTCATGGAGCAACTAAAGGAACATTTAGAGAAAGAAAAAAGCCCAAAAGATATTTAGGGCATGCAACATAAATGAAAAAATTGATAGAAACATATTCATCCACGTTTGAAGAAGTTGTCAATCATAAAGAATGGAAAGATTCCATGAATGAATAATATCAATCGATAATGAATGGGGTATGGTAGATCATACCTAGGACTAAAGATAAGTCTGTGGTAATGTCCAAGTGGATTTACAATATTAAACATGTGAATGATGGAAGTATTGATAACTCAAGATTTGTGGCTAGGGGTTTCTCTCAACAAGAAGGCATCGATTATGAAGAGACATTTTCTCCAACAACAAGGTATACAACTATGTGCTCACTGGTCTATTTGGTAGCATCGATGGTATCGAATATACATCAAATGGATGTCAAGACTACATTCATAAATGTCCCAATTGATGAAGAAGTATATATAGAGAAACCCTTAAGATTTGAGGTAAAAGATAGAGAGATTTGAGGATTTGAGGATTTGTAGGTTGAAGAAGGCATTATATGGGCTTAAGTAAGCACCAAAGGAATTGCATGCTAGAATGGATGCATAACTACAAAGATTGGCTTCTCAAAGAGTTCTATTGATTTGAATCTCTACATCAAGGTTGTAAAAAATGAGTATGATTATTCTTCTTTATTTGGATGATCTTCTCTTGATAGGTCTGGAAGGTCAAATCCAATAATGCAAGAAACAACTAGAAAAATAATTTGATATGAAGGATCTTAGACTAATATACTACTATTTGGGGCTAGAAGTCTAGCAGGTACCTAATGAGATCTATCTAGGTCAAAGGAAGTATGTGATCAAGATGTTGAAGAGGTTTGACATGATGGATTGCAAACCAATGGCAACCCTGATGATCGCAAACTTGAAAAGACTAAGGAGTTATGAATCAAGCTGAGTGGATTCAAACAGGTATAGATAATTGATTAGCTCATTGATGTACTTATTATAGTCGACCAGAGATATGTTTTGTTATAAATTTTCTCAGTCAATTCCATGTTGCGACAAAGCATGATCATTGGATGGAAGCCAAGCACATTATGAGATATATGTAAGGTATAATCCACTGCTTCCTAAAATATGAAAGGAGGAATGGTGTCCACTTGATTAGATATATAGATTCCAACTATGGAGGCAGTGAGCAGGATTGAAGGAGCACTATAGGAGGATGTTTTAGTTTGGGATCCTTCATGGTCTCATGGATAAGTAGAAAGCAAGAATTAATTGCTTTGAGTAGTGATAAGGTTGAATATATTCTAGCATGTGAAGTAAATAGAGAAGTGTTTTGTTTGAGGAAGTGGCTATACGAATTATTTGAAGGATCAATGGGCCAAATAGTCACTACAACAAAACCAACAATTAGCGCCAGATTTAGAACCAAACTTAAGTGTTTTTTTTTTTACAATTATGATGAGCAACCTGGCGCTAAATCTTGCTCTATTGTACAATTTTTGAAATGTCATTTTTTGTGCTAGATTTTGCATCCTTTTTCACACTATATTTTCATCTTTTTTCACACTAGATTTTTCATCCTTTTTTACACCAGATTATGCATTAGCTTTTGCATCAAATTTTGAACCAACATTTGCATATGATTTTATGACAGGTTTTGCTTCTAGTTTTGTGTCATTTTTTGCATCAATTTTTCATGGTCTTTTTCTTCCTATTTTGTGTCATTATTTGTTTCCATTTTTGCGCCATATTTTTCATCAATTTTACATTGTATTTTTCATCCAATTTAATGCCTTTTTCTACATCCATTTTGTGCCAATTTTTGCATCTAGTTTTACACCAGGTTTTACATCGATCCTTACACCAGTTTTGGCTTCTAATTTTGTACCTATTTTTTCACCATCTTTGGTGCCTATCTTTGCACCATGTGTTGAATTTGATTTAGCAAAAAATTTTGCATTCATTTTTGTGCCCCTTTCTGCATCTGTTTTGGACCATTTTTTACGTCCAGTTTTATGTTTGATTTTTCTCCCTTTTTCATGTCCCATTTTCAACAAATTTTGCATCATTTGTTGCATCCAATTTTGCATATTTTTTAACACCATTTATGCATCCAATTTTACATCCTTTTAAGCATCCCAATTTTCATATATATTTTCATCTTATGTTAAGTCATAGTTGTGTCTAATGTTACATTCAATTTTGAGCCATTTTTTATTTCCACTTTTGCATTTGTTTTTGCACCAAGTTTTGAATCACTTTTCACATTCAACATTGCATCTCCATTTGAATACAATTTTGAGCTATTTTTATGCCCATTTTTGCACTATTTTTTGTGTCTACTTATGTGTCCAATGTTGCACCATTATTTACATCCACTTTCATGCAATTTTGCATCCTTTTTGGTGTCTAATTTTACATCATTTTCTCCATACAAATTTGCATCCTTTATTTGCCTCATTTTGTGTCCACATTTGCATCTGATTTTGTGTCTAAGTTTGAGTCTAAATTTGCATTTGATTATGCAGCATTTTTAGCATCCTTGGTTTCACCTTGTTTTAGCCCCATTGTGCATATTGTTTTATTTCTTTTCTTATAGCCTATTTTTTCCCTTCTTTGCACTCAATTTTGCATCCAAAATTTACACCATTCTTTGCATCATAATTTGACATCTTAATTTGGATAATTTATTGTTTCTTTTTAGCACCCAACTTTGCATCCCCTTTTGCATCCTATTTCACATTTAGTTGTCCATTTTTTTTGCATCTAATTTGGTTTCCATTTATGCATCCTTGTTTTTACCCAATTTGGTATCCTTTTGTATGCCATTTTTGTTCCCTTCATTGTGTCAACTATTGCACATTTTTCACTTCTAGTTTAAAACACTTTGTATGTCATTATTTGCATCTTGTTTTAATTCCTAGTTTAACATCCAAATTTACTCCCAATTTGAATCGATGGTTACATCCATATTTGACTTCTTGTGTAGAGTATACTTTTCTTTACATATATGACCCCATTTATAGATTTATTTTACTAATTTCAATTACATAATGAAATATATCACAGTTTCTCATTATCATTAAAGAAGACATCGCAATTCAAATTGATAACTATTTGTAAAGAAATTTAAGGGAGATTGGCAACATCCATCCAAACAAAGATCAATTCCATCATATACAATGATTCATTGAAAATTTTCAACACACACACACACACACACACACACATATATATATAAAATAACAACATAATACTAATAATATCATTATCATTTTCAATCAAAACAACTAAAATTAAAATATGATTAACATATCAAAAAATATTCATGAATATCATTATTCTGCTATAAATTAACAACATACATCTAAATATGGTAATATCATCATACATAATAATTCTCTATCAAAATAATGGTGATAATTTCCAATATATACATCAAATAAAAATATAATAATGTTAATATCGTAATCATATTTAATCAAATCAAAGTCATCATATGATTACCAAATGAAAATGTTTAATTGATATAGGGTAAATTCACAACATCCATCTAAACATAGCAATCTCATTCTACACAATAATTCTTCATCAAAAACAATGCTTGTGCGTGCCTAGCTACTGCCACCAAGATAATCCTCATGATCATATGTTGGTAATATTGGCATTGATGTCATTTATCACATGCATGTTGAATTGGTGATAATTTATGATTGAATGTAAAAGGTTGAAAGTGATGTGAAGTGCAAAGGATATGATAATCAATGTAAAGGCTAAACAATGTCAAATGGAACATAAAATATTGAGACACAAGCTGAAAAATATATGTTTTCATTGAACATAAAATGTATGATACAAGATAATCATTACTAGTTGAGTTGTTTTATTTTAGCTCTAGTTTATGTTACAAATTGTTTTCAGAACTGAAAATGAAGAGACAAGCTTATGAATAGTTTTTTTGAATACCAAGAGGCAATGCCTCATTTCATATTCTTGCAAAGAATACAAACATCCAAAAAGGATTGCTTATAAAATATACAATGTGGAATCAAAAAAGTGCTTTTTGAGGAAAAGCAATTTGCATAAGAAAGTTGATGAGTAGCAACAGAAGAGACACAAAGTGATAAAGGAGAAGTAGTGTGGCAGTAGACTTGACAGCAGAACTATAAATGAGATAACCAACATTTGTGACTTGATGTTTAGCTTGAGATATTTTTGGCCCTTTCTATGTTGTAGCTTTAAAAGAACATGTCATAGCATGTTAAGGTATGACCCTCCTGTGGGTTGTAAGTTGCAGAAAATTTGTGGGAGTTGGAGCTTCCTTTGAGGTAGGAGCCTCTTGTAGGTTGGAGCCTACAAAAATATGATATACTAAGGAATAGCATTTTGACTTCACATCAATCTCAACCTAAAATTTGTGGCTTTCTCCCTCTGGGGTTTCCAATTATATCTGGTGTCTACATGTGTTGGTTCTTGAATGTTGTGTGAATGTTCTTGAATTTTTGATAAATAAATCTGCAAATTTCTCCCATTGACACCAACA
The DNA here is from genome assembly GCA_000404065.3 of Pinus taeda. Lineage (NCBI taxonomy): Eukaryota > Viridiplantae > Streptophyta > Pinopsida > Pinales > Pinaceae > Pinus > Pinus taeda. The sequence goes on from APFE031229446.1 coordinate 46,826, forward strand.
AAAGGAATTCAATAATAATAGAGCATGAACATGAATCATTAGATGCATAAGAAGTAAATTAAGTTGAGGAAAAATAAATTATTTTGAATTACTGATTCACTCCCCCCCCCCGTCAGTAATTTCCAATCATAAATATCATTTTTTATCAGAGCCAAGTTACTTCAGTAGCAATCTAACAAATGGAAGAAGGTCTTAATTCAATAAAATGGCTAGTCAAGAAGGATGCTCAACAAATAAAACCCTTCCATTTACTGGTACAAACTATGCCTTCTGGAAAGTGAGAATGAAGAAATATTTAATGTTTCTAGGAGTAGAAGTTTGGGTTGTGGTGATGATAGGGTATGAAGAACTAAAGGAAAAAACCAGTGACAAAGATGTCAAACTAGATTTTATAGCTAATGCGAAAGCTATTAATGCACTTCCAAGTGGTTTATGTGAGTTTGATTTGACCAAAATAATTCATTGTGAGATGGCTAAAGACATTTGGGTTAAATTAGAAAATATTCATGAAGGAGATAAAAAGGTGAAGATAGCCAAATTACAAGTTTAGAGAACGTAGTTTGACACCTTAAAAATCAATGAAGATGAAGATATAGCTAAATTAATTTTAAGAGTTGATGAAGTCATAAATATCATGATGGTTCTAGGCAAAACAATCAAAGAAAGTGTAATAGTTCAAAAACTATTGAGGCTATTACCTTCTAAATTCAATCCTAAGGTTTCAACTATAAAAGAGACAACAAACTTTGACACTTTGAACATGGATAAATTGCTTATCTCTTTGACAACCTATGATATGAGAATTACAAAAGGGAAAGAATCCACTAGATAGGTAACTTTCAAGGCAGACAAGCCCATAGAAGAAAAGGAATTTCATGCTCAGGCTCATCCTCAGATTAAGAAGAAGAAAAATTTCTCAGAAGGTTGAAGAAAGGCATAGGTAAGTACAAAGGAAAAATTCCATTTAAGTGTTTTAACCATGGAAGAGTGTGGAATTATGCATCAAAATGTCCTTATAATAAAGAATAAAATCAGCCTAGAGAGAAAGATAAGAATAATTCTAACAAAATGAAGAAAGAGAGAAAATTCAAAAGAAAAAGTTTATATACTCAATAAGATAACAATGGATTTGAAAGTTCCAATGAATCCTCTAGTGAATATGGAACTCATGAATTCATGCTGATGGCATTGGAATAACTTGAAAAGTATTACCATGAATATGAAGAAGAAGAGGAAGGTGAAGTAGACCTTGAGGGGGATTTAATTAGTGCCCTAGATGAAATAGAAAGGCTTAAACTAAAGAATACAAATCAGAAAGAGATCCTATTGAAACACGTAAAGGAATAATCAAGTTTAGAAGACATTATAAAGTTGAAATTTGAACTTGAAGAAACAAAGAAGGTGGAATACATTATGATGAAGTAAATAAAAGAGAAAAGACAAGAGTGTGAAATATTGGAAGAAGAGGTGGTAAGTCCGAAGAAGAAGCCAGATAAGGTTCAAACTGAACTAAACATGAATATTCAGTAGATAAAAGGGTCTGAAAAACTAAATATGATATTAAATGCTCAGAAATATCCACTCATAATGATTGGGTTAGGCTATGAAGGAGAATCTAATAAATCCAAGGCAGAGGATAAAAGGACAATCACCTTGGTAAAAGCTGCTAGGGGAGAGGATGACAACTCACATAAATCTGAGAACAAAAATTTGACAAACACTTCAACATCAAATCAAAAACTACAAATAAACATTGTCAGAAAAAGTATAGAAGGCAAAAGAAATGGATAATCAAACACAAAAACCACACTTCTTTAGGAGACAGGATTATCAAATGTCAAGATGGTTATATTCTCAAACAAGATCCACTACTGCGTACAAATATTTTTTTTATGGATATTGTTATTGTTGTAAACATTTTGGACATAAAGCCATCAATTGTAGAACTTATGTCAGAATAATTTATTTGGAAAATTTTAAGATAAGAAAGAATGGATTCACAAACAATAAAACAAACATGAATCTAGACAAAAATGCATTTTCTCCTCTTCTTGATATCATTGAATGTTTCTATTGTGACAAATCTAGGCACAAGTCATATGAATGTCAGCTTAAAGACAATATATTATCATCTAAGAATATTTATAGAACAAATGGATGCATGCAATGAAGAAAGAAAGTAGAAGAAAACAAACCTGATAAGTGTGACCTAATTTTGTATGCTCAAGATCAAAAAAATAAATAGTACGTGGATAGTGGCTGCTCTAGAAATATGACAAGAGATAAAAGCAAGTTTGTTTCCCTAGATGAAAATAAAATTTGAAATGTCACATTCAGCCACAATGAAGCAAGAAGAATTTGAGGAAAGGGTGAAACCAGTCTAAACAATGTAAGAGGAAAGGCTCAAGATGTATTGTTTCTAGATGGTATACAACATAATTTAGTGAGTGCAATTCAGATGTGTGACAAAGGTTGCGATGTTCTCTTTAGAGCTCAAGACTGTGAAATATGTTTAGCATCTAAATGGAAGGTTTTGGCTAAAGGAGTTCGAATTGAGAATAATGTATTTAACTTGAAGGAAGAAAGTGAAGAATTCTACATCCGTAAACAAGATGAATCCCGGTTGTGGCATAGGAGATTGGGGCATCTCAATTTTGATCACATCATTAGACTCAGTAAGAAGAGAGAAATTAGAGATCCAGCAACATTAAAGAAGCCTCAAAAAACTATATACAAATCATTTCAAATGGGTAAACAAACACTATCATCATTCATAGTCAAACATAAACGATAAAGAGTAAGCCTTTACAGCAAGTTCATATGGATTTTTTGTTGGCCTTCTAGAACAGAAGCACTAGGAGGACAACAATATTTCATGTTGTTAATTGATGGCTATTCGAGATTGACTTAGGTGGAATTTTTCATAAATAAGTCAGAAGCATTTGAGAAATTTAAAACATTCAAGGCATTGGAAGAAAATCAAACAAGGTGCAAGATAAAGTGCATAAGGTCAAACAAAGGAGGTAAATTTACCTTAGATGAGTTTGTAGACACGTATAATGAATTTTGCATAAAACAATAGGATACTATTGCAAACACACCTCAATAGAATGGAGTTACATAAAGCCAAAAATATTTGTTCAGCAAATGGTTAGAGCCATGATGCAAAAAAGAAACATTCCTCAAACCTATTGGGCATAAAAAATACATACAATAATATATATTCTCAATAAGGCACATCTTAGACCAAACTGTGATAAAACACCTCATGAACTAAAGCATGGTAAGCCAACGTAACTCATACATTTTAAAGTATTTGGGAGTAAGTGCTATATAAAAAATAATGATGAAAATCTAGGGAAGTTTGATGTTCAATAAGATGATGGAATATTTTTAGGATATTCATCAAAAAGTAAGGGATACAGATGTTATGATAAAATATTGCATAAGATTATAGAATGCATATATGTAAAGGTTGATAAGGAGCTACCCAATAAGAATAAGGTCACATGTTTTATCAATCCTCCATATCATCATCATCATGTTAGTAAAGAAAATGAAGTACAAGATGAAGAATTAGAAGATACAGAGACTCATTCAAAAGGAACCTTGAGACACACTCAAAAGAATCATCCTGAAAATTAAATTATTGGAGATAAAAATGAAGGAGTACAAACAAGGAGACAACTATGAGAAAAATATGAGCAAGTTAATAGCTATGTTGTCACAGATAGAGCCAAAGAAATTTGATGAGGCAAGAGTTGGCTTGTTGGGGCCTAACCCAGGTTCAGAGGTGATTTAGCAAAACAAATCCTGGTACTACTATCCCTTTCGGCAACAGTCCATGGAGGACGGACTGAGGTATCACCCAAAGTAGTATGGGAGGGTGCTAGAACTAGGTTTGCACACCCTAGGGATGTCTGATGAGTTCAAGTGGTCCGCGGTTTGACCCTGCACGTCTGTCACTACATGCAATTACTCGTACCTCGCAGTCTGAGATGCTACCTTTGCACAGCCCTACTCAGGGACCAAATGATGTTATTACCCAATTCCTTAATAGTATTCCATTATTAGTTCATTAAGTTAACCTATTTGTATGTGTTGAGTTATACATAGAAATATAAATCATTCATACAAGTGTGCGCAATAAATAAATAGTATATTTGCAATTTATATCAAACATGTAATAACCCAAGAACATATACACAGAATTATGGAAAAACTTCTCTTTATTAATTTCTTCTTTTGCTTTAGACTCGACTCCGCCCTACGCACTCATCTACAAGGGTCCGCACAATCAGTTGTGGACTACTAGGCCTCTGTGCACTCAACTGCAGAGCCTTCTCCTACTCTATGACCCAAGACACACATAGAATCTTGCCCTTCGCTTCTAATTTCCATATATTACTTCTTAGTTATATTTTACACGTAGAGCCTCACTGTATTTATACAATCCCATGGTCCACAGACCATGGTAGGTCTATCCAGCTGAACTTGCATTACAAAATTAGGGCGGACAACCTTGTGACTCTATCATACATTTTGCACTCCGCGCCCGCAATTCACGGAGTCTTTACAACAAGATTAGGTAAAAACTTGGGCTTTGAGCCTCAAAACATGCCTTGGGGGGATTCCATGCCCAACAGCAAGTAAAGGCAAAAGTTGGATAGATGTTATGAACAAGAAATTAAACAAAATTGAGAAGAACGAGACTTGGGAACTAACACTAAGACATGTCGGAAAGAATGTCATTGGCACAAAATTGGTATTCAAAAATAAGATGAATGAATAGGGTCAAGTTGTTAGAAACAAATCCATACTAGTGTTTAAGGGTTACTCACAAGTGGAAGGTCTTGATTATGAAGAGACTTTTACACTAGTCACGAGACAGGAGGAAATGAAGATGTTTTTGGCCTTTGCGTGCTACAATGATTTCAAGGTATACCAAATGGGCGTGAAGTCTTCTTTCCTAAATGGTGTTCTTGTGGGAGAATTATATATGGAACAACCTGAAGGTTTTTCATTATCAAATAATCCTAACTATGTCTTTAGTTAAAAAAACATTGTATGGTATTAAACAAGCAACACGAGAATGGTACTATAAACGAGACAAGTACCTTCAAAAATAGGGTTTTAAGAGAGGAGGAGTTGATGGTGATCTATAAATAAAGGATGATGGAGATGAATTACTAATTGTGGTTATGTATGTAGATGATATCATGTTTGGCAGCAATAAAGATCATATATTAAAAAGGTTTGTTGAAGAGATGAAGTTTAAGTTCGAGATATCAATGACTAGAAAACTTACCTTCTACTTAGGGCTTCAAATCCTATAAAAGGTTAGAGTCATATTCATTTCTGAGGAGAAATATATAAGAGATATGCTAAAAGGTTTCCAATTGAAAGACTGTAAACCTATCGCAACTCCCATGAATATTGATTGTAAGAAATGTGCAAGTGATGAATCACCTGATGTGGATCAAAAGTTTTATAGATCTATGATAGGAAGTCTATTATAGCTAACAATTCCTTGACTAAATATAATGTTGAGAGTCAGATTAGTGGAAAGATATCAATCAACACCCAAACAAAGTCATTTATTAGCAACTAAGAGTATATTCAGATACTTGAGAAACTAGAGGCTATGGTCTATGGTATCCAAAAGGGATGGACTTTACACTGATAGTATACACATATGCGGATTGTGTTAGTTGTCTGAATGAAAGAAAAAGTACAAGTGGTGGTGCATTCTACCTAGTAGAGTCGTTGGTTGCTTGGTTAAGAAAGAAACAATTGTAATTTTCTCTATCTACAACAAAAGAGGAATATATAGCAGTTGCAGCTTGTTGCACACAAGTGTTGTGGGTGAAACATACACTAGAAGATATGAAGGTAAATTTTAATGAGCCTATATCTATTAAATGATACAATACAAATGAAATAAGCATTTCAAAAAATCCTGTGCTCCACTCAAAGACTAATAATATACCTATAAAGCACCACTTTCTCATAGAACAAGTCACTCAACAAATAGTGAAGTTGGAGTACATACTCACAAAAAAACAAAGAAGATATATATTTACAAAGCCTCTTACTATAGAATCATTTGAATATCTGAGATACAAGTTAGGGATAATTTCTTCAAACTCTCTTCACTAATGTGACTTCAAAAGGAGAGCCTAAAATATTACAGAGCATATGAAACTGAGCATGATCTAAGGGGAGATTATAAGAGAATGAAGTAGTAATGAAGATGAACAAGAGGCTTATGATTATGTCAAGAATTTGAAGTAGTTAAGAAGCAGCAAGAACAACATAATTGAATATCAAAGTAAATAAACTTAGTTGAATAAACAAACTAATGAAATTAACTTAATTAAGCAATAATTTATAAACAAAAATAATTATATTTAATTAAAATAAAATCAAATCAAAAGAATCTTTATAATAAGATTAGGACTATAAAGAAAGGAATACAATCAATAATCAATGCAATTTAATAAATTAGTCAAAAACAAATTAAATATTATAAGAATGTAATTAACAATAAAAATAATAAAAATGAATTAAATTCAAATAATATAGATGATCGGCTTACCATCTTGACAACTTACCCAACCATATTTATTGCACCTATTTCTCTTCTTTGTAAATCAATCCTGACAATGAGTCTTGGTCTAGACTTGAAACGTCGACGAATTAAAGGTGAAAACTATGGAATATCTGAATTCAGTTTCTCAAAAACCACACCACAGAAATCTACAAATCATTAACGACATAATTATCAAATTGTGAGATCAAGCCAATTTCGTCATGATCTAGCAACATCAATCAGGTTCACCATTCAAAAGTCCATTCTTCAATGAAATGTTTTATGTACACATGTATATATTTTGTACATAAATGTGTAAATAAATATTTTCAAGCATACATAGTACTACTAAGACAACTACATATCTATTCAAATCATGTTGGATGATAAGCCTAACTTATTGTATGATTGCATCATTAAATGTTTCTCAAAATTATTTATCTTCTAATAAATCTAAGTGTTTATATGGAATGCATCAATGTAAATTGTGATTATCATTGTATTTAACTACCATTTGATCTATGAAAACCTGAGATCCATCCAAATATATACATGAAAGAAAAAGAAAAGGTATTGACATCAAGCGGAGGAGAAAATTCTATTGTATTCAAATATATAAGCATGCAAGAAAAAGAAAAGGTATTGCCATCAAGCAGAGGAGAAGATTTTGTATATTTTTATGTTTGGTTTGTGGAAGCATTCATCATGAAGCATCATGATATCTACATCTGAACCATATTATTTGCAAACTCTATGTCAAGAAATTTATCTCAACAACTAATCAAATGTTGTATTAATGTAAAGGATAATTTCATGTACATATCCTTTATGCATGCAAGAGAATTTTATTGAAATGAAGAAGAGTTAAAGTATATTCATCATCAATAAAATAAATCTCTTAAAAAGCATCAGCAACATAGTTGAATTTGAAGATCAAATGAGGATCCACCATCTCATAAGGATTTGGATGAAGAAATAATACATCAAGAGCTTATACCTATTCTAAAGCATATCATTTAAATTCAAAGAGGTATCTTCGTAACATGAGGCTATGTTTAAACAAAAATATATATATCACAAATATATGCTTATTTGTAAAAGAAGAGATTGCATCATATAGAGAGGGAATTCTCCATATCTATAAATGTTGTGGAAAATAAGGCTTATCTCTCACATAGCACACAAATGGATAGACATTCAAATCCACTATTTTGCAGACTCTATTTTTTGTAGCCACTAAAATGTATTATTCAAAGGCATCCAATACTAAGAGAATTTCAAGATCATCAAATCCTCGAACAAGAAATCATTGATGCATTCCATTGAAAGAGGCATCATCAATTAACTGCATACATTGAAAAGCTTAAAAAAAAAATGAAGAAGAACCCTAAAAAGATTAGGAAGACTAAGAGATAAAGTTAGCATCCCAAGGAAGGAAATGGCAGCCCAAAAAAGGAATTTTATAGCTCAAAAATTTTCCCACATGTAATGGTAAAAATGAACACTCATAGGTAAAGTATCACAAGAAAGAGTAACGATTATGTGGTCAGGAATATCGTTATGGGGTTTTCATGATTTTGATAAGAACGGAAATGGGAGAAGAGATGGCTGGAGAGAGAAAGTCAGATAATGAATACCGAAAACCATATATTCCAATCAGATACATTTCATATATTCCTAATTTATTCAGTGGTGTGTTACACTAAATGGAAGTTTTTTTTGGTGCCCTAAATTAAGCCATGTCCACTAGATAATGATGAGCATTTTGATGTTGCATTAATGCACACATGGAATTAGTGATATTGGAACAATTGTAATCCTTTTGGCTAGTAATGAAATTAGAGGGCAACATTAATGCGACTTCAGACAAGCCCTTCTATTGGAATGATGGGAATGATGTTATTTACAATATTTATTAAATAATATCTTTGGGAAGCGTTACCATATGATAATGGATGCTTGTTTGTGAGAAATATATATTATATATATATATAGATATAGATAATAGATATAGATAGATATATAGATATAATGATGGAGAATGAAATAAGAATTAAAATAAATGGCACGCAACATTGGTATTATTTGAAGACAACATTGAGGTATTGAAGGCAATGTTGATACATTAAAGAGAGTTTTGATACATTAAAGGCAACATTAATACTTTTGAAGGTAAATTTTGGATTATTTGATATTGTTGAATAAAGGCAACAGGTTATATTATTTGTGGTGGCATATTACTTTGATACTAGGGTTTCTTTTCTCTCAACAACAATGCATTTTCTATGGGCAACCAATTTGTATATACAAATGAAATGGTTTTTAGGGTTTTATTCCCTAATATGGACAATATTATGTATACTAAATGCTCAACATTATGAATGGACAAAGTTCTCATAGCTATAGTGTTTTTTTAATGGTGCCATGATATTTCTCTCACAGCTACATATGTAACAACATATGAATTTATGTAGTGTTAGCCTTGTATGAATATTGGTACTATCTTCCTAGAAGTATCATGGAACGATAATACATTTATCTCTCTGGAGAGTTGGTAGAACGATAATGAATTTATCTCTCTCTTTAGTTAAAGTGGCAAATGTTCTCACTTCCCGGTAGGATCTCTCTAGATGAGAATCTTAGCATTGCAGAGCTAAAAGACTTCACTAATCGCAACAACATGAATGGTAAGAGAATGGGTAGTCATTAGAGATCTTAGTACCAGTGTACAACAAATGCAGCAAGGAACAAATTATCTAGCATTATTGAGACCCATGTCAATAAGGCACACAACACATGCAACAAGGAACACAACACAATGCCCAACGTACAACAAATGCAATAAGGAACAAATTCTCCATCTTTATTACATGCTCCAATGCCTCCAGCATTATTACATGCTCCAAATGCTCCAATATTATTACCTGATCCAAGTACCTCTAGCATTATTACATGCTCTAAATTCTCCAATGTTATTAAATTCTCTAATATTATTACATGTGCTAAATACCTCCAGTGTTATTACATGCTCCAAAGGCTCTAGTGTTGAACTTACAAATGCCTCCAATGTATTAAATGCTCCAAATTCCTGCAACGTTAATATACCAATGCCTCTAACATTATTACATGCATGATCCAACATATTAAATGCTCCAACGTTTAATACAAATGCCTCCATAATTATTACAAATGCATCCAACATTATTACAAATGCATCCATCATTATATACAAATGAATTTTTACATACATTATCCAATGTTAATATACAAATTCTCTAGCATTAATATGGAGCCTCTTTTCATGTCCACAAGTTGCAACATTTTAGTATTGCAAACAAAGTCGGATAACACTATTGACTTGATTTTTCTAAGAGAATTTAATTAGCATTACAAGTAGTGTTGGATATAGGAGAAGCCTTGATATTACAATATTACAAGAAGCATTAATACCAGCATCCAATATTATGGAGCAACCTATTATTTATTTATTCTAGAGCAACCTATTTATTTGGAGCAATGCATTATCTCTCTTGCCACAAGTTTACTTTGAGTAGCTTATTATTTTTCTTTATTATTATTTGTAGTAATAGTATTCAAACATTAGACAATAGTGGCATCCCTATTGGGCAGTAGCAAGAAATATGGAAACAATTTCAATATATTGCATTTGAGGGGTCTACAATTTGCAGCAATGTACACAATGTTAATTGGAGCAACTTTTGCAATTAGAAAACACACTTCCCAAAATTCACATTGCATTAATACTTAGCACTAATAATGGATATGCTTTTATGGATTGAGTGCTATTATGAACTATCATTGTCAGTCTTAAAACCCCTACCACTGATGTCAAAGGGGGAGGTAACAAAGGTATTTTGTGTTTCCATCAATGCCAATGGGGGAGAACGTTGTTAATATTGGCATTGATGTCATTGATCACATGAATGTTGAATGTTAAATGTTGAATTGGTGATAATTTATGGTTGAATACAAAAGGATGAAATTGATGTGAAGTGACATGGCTATGCTAATAAATGTAAAGGCTAAACATTGTCAAATGGAACATAAAATATTATGACACAAGATGAAAAATATATGTTTTCATTGTACATAAAATGTATGATACAAGATAATCATTACTAGTTGAGTTGTTTTATTTTAGCTCTAATTTAAGTTACAAATTGTCTACAGGACTGGAAATGAAGAGACAAGATTATTAATATTCTTTTGAAGACCAAGAGACAATGCCTCATTTCATATTCCTCTAAAGAATACAACCAACCAATAAGGCTTGCCTATAAAATATACAATGTGGAATGGAAAAATTTATTTTTGAGGAAAAACAATCTTCATAAGAAAGTTGATGAGGAGCAGCAGAAGAGACACAAAGAAAAAAAGGAGAAGCAGTGCAGTAGTAGTCTTTACAGAAGAACTGTAAATGAGGTAACCAACATTTGTTACTTGATGTTGTGCTTGAGAGATTTTTTTCCCCTTTCTATGTTGCAGCTTCAAAAAGAATAGGTTGTAGCTTGTTGAGGTAGGAGCCTCCTGTGGGTTGTAGCCTGTAGAAATTTGTGGGAGTTGGAGCTTCCTTTGAGGTAGTAGCCTCTTGTAGGTTGAAGCCAACAAAAATCTTATGTAATAAGGAGTAGCAACTTTCCTTCACATCACTTTCAGCCTAAAATTCATGGTTTTCTCCCTTCAAGGTTTCCACTTATATTTGGTGTCTTCATGTGTTGGTTCCTGAATGTTGTGTGAATGCTCTTGAATTTTTCATAAATATTGCAAATTTCTCCCTTTCAAACATGCAAAAGGAATTCAATAATAATAGAGCAAGAACATGAATGATTAGTTTCATAAGAAGAAAATCAAGTTGAGAAAAAGTAAAGTATTTTGTATTACTTATTCACCCCCCCCAAAGCAATTCCCAATTGTAAATATCATCATCATCATGGCCATCTTCATTACTCTCATCCATATCATCATCACCAACACTATCGCCATCATCATAATCATATCCTTGACCACCATTATCCCCATCCTCATCATCATCATCTCTTGATATATGTTGAGCATAGTATGGATCATCACCATGATCATCATCTTGGCAATCATTACCCATAGAATTCTGGCCAAAAAAATCAATATTACATGTTAGTATTAATTCCATAGCACAATGCATATTTTTGTTATACGATGCTAACCATGAAATGAGGTAAGATATAATATCTAATAGTACTAAAAAATAAAATGAAAATATGGTTCAAAAATACATTAGAAATCCAGCTAAGGTTACGTACCTCAAATTCCATCCACAAAACAAAATCAACCCATCCCTTTTGTTGCAACACCTCCTTTTCCAAATAATTTGGAGGTCTTCCATATTTTTGTTCTAGTCAATCAGTAAATAGGGAGAAATTAGATAACAATGATTTTCTTCTAGTACAAATTTTATTAAAAAATATCACATATTTAATATACTTACAAAACTTGTTATCACTACTTTTAACCCTTTCTAACCACTATGATAAGTGACTTTTGTCTTCGCTAACTTCACCTCAGAGGCCTTTTCCTTAAACATAAACCAATTCAATTTATTTTCACACAAATACATGTCTAAGATACTTATAGGTATCAATACATTTTAAATGACGTTTAATGAAAAATTCAATACTTGAATGCTCTCCTTTCCAGCCTTTTTTTGTACATCCAACTCCTCATATGATTTCACCACTTATTTCCATACTTTAAAATGTATGTCAAATGGTCTTTGTTTCAGCCTTTGATCTTGAGGCATTTTTTTATTTTTTCTTGTTTGATTGTAATGAAACTTCTTACAGTTGAGCAACATTTGTAGTTTACTTTCTTAACTGACCAACTAGTACCAAATTCACTCTTCATGTCCTATACCACCATCTATTTTAGGTGAAGTGGAATCTTGGAGAAGGTGAGATGAATATGATCTCTAAATCGTTGAAGGAATTATTCCTTTAGCATATTGATGAAGTATTTCCTTGAATCTATTCTTCTTATCTCTTGTGAAATAGGGTCATACTATATCTTGGTACCTAAACTACTAATAGAGGATGCCAAAGCTAAGGATGAACAAGAGTTTATGGTACCCGGAGTTTCCATCACACAAGATGTCTCAACATAATGTTATTCATTATTGGTGTTTGATGTTAATGACATTTTTTTTCTTCTTGATTCAAGAGAGGATGGGGAATTTATCGATTCCCATAGAGCTTGTTGATTACATGGACCTACTTTATTAGCTTTAGGTGTTTTTTCTTAATGAAATGGATCAGGGATTTAACATTCAAGGCATGAAGTTATTTCAGTCCTTCTATCCCAAAAACATATTCAAGCAAGCACTCTAGTATTGAACTCTTTCCCTATCCAAGTTTCAATTATTTACCACAAACTATAATTAAAAAATTATAATTCTAAATTCAAACCTAAAACAAACAAAAAAAAAATATTATACCGTAATTATTCTATAAAAAAAAGGTAAGCTTACCTTTTCTGATCCACTTGCACCTCCTTCTCCAATTTCCATATCCCCAAAGTAGAAGAGATAGATAGGAAATGTTGTTTCCTAAAAAATAACTAAGTTTTATAGATGAATAATCTCATAAGGGCTTTCTAGGGCAAAATATGTAGACAACTTAGTTAAAAATCCAAGTGAGTAATAAAAAATATCTAAATGTCTAAGCTTAATTGTATTTTTGTTTTGAGAATTTCTTCAATTTTTTACCCATTATTTTCAACTTGAGCTATGATCAATGACAATAAAAATGAGGATACTAAAATAGTTTTCTTTGATATTGATTTAGACCAAAATTGTTTCTTGGAATCAAATTCTCCATTGCTAGGCGATAGAATGGTTCATCTCTTATGTTGTCATGTTTATAAAGGACCTCATGCCATTTTTTTCCCCTTCATGTTTTTTTCTTAAAAAAACATTTCCCTTTTTACATAATTACAAAATATAAACCTCAGCATATTTTTACATAATTACATAATACAAAAACGAAATTTTAGCCAATTAGAAATTAGATAAAAATCTAATTTCTAGTTAGAAACTTGACAAAAATATAATTTCTAATTTGATAAAAATATAATTAGAAATTTGATAAAAATATAACTAGAAATTAGATAAAAATCTAATTTCTAATTTGATAAAAATATAATTTCTAATTTAATGAAAAACTAATTATAAATTAGATAAAACCCTAATTTATAATGGTGACTTGACATCACCCATCCTAGTTAAAAGAAAAATCCTAGGTAAGAGGGAGAAGACCCTAAAATTAGCTGCTAGGAAAAATATACTCATAGAAATCTATAAAATATCACTAAGGGAATACATAAGGTGTTATTCCTAGAAGGAAGAAGTCTAAGCTCAAGAGGAGTTGATGGTGGAAGCTCGTTGGTTGGGAGGAATGAGCACTCTCCCATGGATTTCCAAAAAGAATTTGTAAGTTGTTATCTATGCTTAATAGTATACTTAAGCTTATTTTGAACTGGTCTATTGGTTTATTTTCTCAACAAGGTTATTCTGGTCAAATCATTGTTGCAGTATCTAAAATTACATGAAACTTATCTGAGTTTATGTTCATGGTTGTATATGTCTATTCAAATAAAGAGGAAAAAGAATTTGTATTTAGGATTGAGTAGGGAATCATTAACACATATACATTGGAATTACATGCAGTTGAAGACAAAAACATGCTACACAAAATTATATAAGAGTTATACCACTTTCTAATAGTGAATTTTTGTAGAAGGCAGGAGTAATAGTTAAATATGGCCATTATATATTACTAAGCTATGGTAATATTTAATTTGGTATCATGGCAATCTATGATGAAGGTCCAGAAGAACACATACTTATATTCCAAGACACGATCTTCTAATCAAATTGGTCATATAATAGTACTTTTATTCAACATGATTTATTCAGGCAAACAATAGAGGCAAAATAATCTCCCCGATAACACTACATCTCAATCCACCAATTATTGGTAGAAACAGTTGTTGTATTTGAAAGTTGAAATGTTAGTATTATCCTCCTACCTTAACAACATAAAATAGATAAATGTATTCATGATAGAAATCAATCAACTTATATAGTAAATACTAAATGCACATAAATGTACAAGTATATTCACTATACCATTTTTAGAAAAAGACCACATAGAACTAGTTGTAGAATTAGAATTAGTAATTGTAAAATTAGCTAAATTAGACCCCCTTGCATGATTCTAACTTGGTAGCGGAGGCCAATCAATGTTTCTATTAAGTGAAGCCTAATTTGACTTTGAATTTAGAGATGAGCCAAATGAAAATAATATAATTGAATGGAGTCTAATATTTTAATATTGTCCTTAGAGGCTCGTAGTTATATGGAATATAACCTATTGAGTCCAATATGAAAGGATCTGAATGATAAGATAAGAAAAAATTATTAATGTCCAAGAAATGACCATAAATAGGTCAATGGGACTGAAAGATACAACTCATAGGAGCACAATATAGGAGTGCAAACACAACTCCTAGAAAATTTCAAAGCTAAATAAAGAACAAAATGAAATGAAGTAAAAAAGATACAGTAATAGGATAGCCTCATATAAATGTATATAACCCAAATCAGGTAGAAGTCTAAGTGAATAAGTCCATGGTTGAAGGTTGATGATGTCAAGAATGCCCAAGTCTAATGAGAATTTCTTGAGATAAGAGATTCTATTTGGGTCCATTATCACATATGAATAAGGCAACCTATCTATATCAAATTATTAATGTTTTGATTTTATTTATAGATTACTATTGTATATGTGGATAAATTGAAAAGATAATTCTCCTTCCCATTGTTTTCTTGATCTATGGTACAATATATCAGATGTTATTTGGAGAAAATTTCCAACAACCAAAATACATAGCATTCACCACTAGTAATCCCCTAAATAGGATTATCTTGGACTATAACTTTCATATTCTAGTTTCTAGACTATTCCTTAAAGGAAAATCCACACTGAATTCCAACACAAAAATTCCAATTTGAGGGAATAGTTGTGGCCATCCTGTTGTATTTTGGAGGCTAGATAATTCACTCCCTAGAGCCAAGACCTCTATATTTATTAAAAAATCTAATCGCTCAATCACTCAACTCAAAATATCAGTGATCATTTAATACAAACAAGAATTTAACATATTACAACAATACCACCAATGTTTGATCCTCAATTAATTCAAACTAGTTAGAACAAAAGATTCAGGGAAGAAAAGCATGTAGAAATAAAAAAAATCCATCAATTAATAACCAATCAAAAAAGGATGAGCGTTTTGTTGAAGCTTGATAAACAACTAAAACTATTGACAATCCACTACAACTAGTGGTGTTTTCCAAACAACAATCCTACTTGGAGAACTCATCTTCCAAATTCTTTGATCTATCCATGAAACTTTCTATTATCCTCAAAACATAATTCCCCTTCAATATTTTAGGTTTTTCAAGTTTCCCAAAGGCCCTACCAAATGAAGAAATGAATTTCATTGATTTTCATAAAATGCTTCTCGTACTAAAAAATATAGGTTGACCATGTGATAGACAATTCAAGCAAGAAAGCAAATTCTCAACCATATGGGGACAAGCTTGGAAGTCAGGAGAGGAATTGGATCTTCACCCCCGTTGGTGGAATGATTGGGAGGTCTACTTGCAAGAACTTTCCAAATCAAATGTAAGGCTCAAGGACAAACCAGATCAGCTGGTATGGGCTTATGCTGACTCTGGCAGCTATTCCCCAAAATTTGGATATAAGTTCCTCATGACCAAAAAAGGTTCGGAAGACTCGGATTGGTGGGTGAAATCGATATGGAAGCTAAAGTGCCCTACTATAGAAAAACTGTTCTTCTGGTGTATCTTGAAAGGGAAAGTCCCCACATGGGACATTCTGCAAGCCAGATTTAAACAAGGGCCAGGAAGATGTCCATTATGCAAAAATGATTCAGAGACTACGACACACTTGTTCATTGGCTGTCATATAGTCAAAAAAGTATGGTTGGAGGCAGGTAAGTATATTCAATTGCAGATATCTTGGGAAGGGGACAATATAGCCGAAGTTTGGCACAAGTGGTGGCACCAAAACTCGGTCCAGAAGTTAAGGGATTTGCCTCCCATTATATGCTGGGGCATTTGGATTGCAAGGAAGAGAAGCATTTTCCAGGACAAGGAAACTTCTGTGGAATCAATTTTTGTTTAGTGTTTATCTATTTACACAGATATCCCAGATTCAGAGGAAGAAAAGCTGCCCTGAAAGGTTGAAGAAGAACAAGTCAAGGATGGAGTGCCTTGGGCTTACTTTGACGGAGCCTCCCAAAATAATAAAGTTGGAGCAGGCATAATTATCCACATAAGCAAAAGTCACTCCCTAAAAGCTTCCATAGGTTTGGGAAGTGGCTCCAACAATTATGCAGAACTATCTGCTCTCAAGCTTCTTCTATGCTGGCTAATACACAGAAACACCCTCACAGTTCAGATTTTCGAGGATTCATTAAATGTCATCAAATGGATAAATGGTCAAAGAAGATGTCATAATTATATTTTGCATCCTCTTTTAGAAGAAATACAACACGTGAAATTATCTTTTAATTCTTTTTCCATTCAACATATATACAGGGAACGAAATGACTCGGCAGACAAGCTTTCTAAAGACAGTCTTCAACAAGTTCTGGGTAGCTAGAGAATAGTGGAAGAAATCAATGGTGAAGACTATTTCTCGGACCAGCCTCCTTATGTTCGAAATGCATAAACATGGCACATGGCTGATCTGACATCACTGTTTTTGTATTTTGGAACATAGCTGAAATATGAAACATGTTTCATGTATTTTGTGTTGTTTTTTTGTGCAATCTTTTTCACCTAGGGTTGTTTTGCTTGATAGAGGAAGTCCCGGAAAAGAAGCAAGATGTAGACTCTAGTTATAAAAAACAAGGAATCATGGGCGCGTTTTTGAAAACATGGAGAAAGGGAGCTGTTATCTCCTCTTTTGAAGAGGCCAAGCTCAGTTTCTGAAAAGTTTTTTGCAGGCTTACATAAGTATTACAGCAAACGAAAGTTGTTGAATGTATATGTAACTTTTTATAGTAATAAAAAGTTCGTTTTTTTCTCAGGAAAAAATTCAAGCAAGAAAGTAAAACTTTTTGTACAATATTTCTTAGAAGACTTCACGTTAAAAGGAAAACTTGCATACTTCAAATAGAAAAAGTAGCTTAATAGAGATGTCAAATAATACAAAACAATAGATTGGATATAAAACTAGAGGTAGAACAAACAAAACAACAATTGTAATAAAGTTGATTGACGATTTTAAGTAAAGCCAACTATATACATACAAGCTATCATTTTCAGATTTATTTCCCATATCTTTAATGAAGGTGGAAGCCAACTTGCATGGATCTCACAAGGCTATTTTAGTAGGAGTATATGTTGCATTCTCATATTTCAAACTTTCTTCTCCAAGAACAACTGTTGTAAGTATTGGATGAATTAGTCATTCCATCAACTGAGTTGTTAACTTTAACCTTCTCTTTACTAAAGGTATTGATCCTACCCTTTCTTCTTGGTTATCAATTTCATCTTCCTCCTGTAGCCAACATAGGAATAATTTTATTTCAAGAACAATAAATATATTCATATGATGTCTTCACATTTGAAAGAATGCTTTTTTATTAAGCTATTGGTAAAACAGTGATAGGAAGACCTTAAATATAACTAGAAATTTTATGTCAAGTGGTTTGTTATAGATGCACATGCTATCTTAGCATCACTAAAAATAAATGACCAACAATAATTAAAACTTCTTCCCATAGCATGAACACTGGCTTAGTCTTCATAAAGAAATCCAAACTATTTCAAACTACAAGGAATAAATAAAAAGAACATTATTGACATAAATTCAGAGAATATTGACAACAAAAAAAGAAGCGAATTTGCTAGGTAGTAGCTTAAAACCTTATAGTGGGAAGATCCCTCGAACTTGAGCTATATCTACATGTCAACAAATGAGTCGTGACCCTTCTTTCTTACATTTACTAGGCATAACTACAACTGGAGATCCAATGTTTTCTTTGATAAATAGTATTTATGTTGATTTGTAGGGTGGCCCTCCATCATTAGAAATGACACCATTGTTGGGGTTCTCTCACTTACTACAGATTCAACTTCTTTCATGTCTGACTAACTAATGTGGCTAGTAGTTTTTGGTGTTAATCCCGAGCCATGGAAAACATGCTCTAGACTTCTCCCCGGAGGAATCTATTGAGATTTCAAAGTTCTATACCTTCCAAATTCACCAAATCTCTTATACATTATAGAAACTTGCAAGGCTAACCATCTCTCACTAGTATGAGGCCCAAACTGCATTAACCTAAAATTCAAAATTTGTTGATTGAAATGATTTATGTCACCTGCTCCTGAAGATGACTCTAAAGATCCATAAATACTATGAATGTAGCTTTGATTTTGTAATTAATTATGCATAATTGAAACCATGCCTTTATTGGAGGCCTCTTCATGTCTCTATTTGATTCTTTGAGAAAAAGGAAGAATCCTTACATCCAATGGAAAAGATACATGTTGTTTTGTTGTCCTGTGTGTAGTCCAAAATTTGAGCTACATATCCCATAACTAGGGTTCATTATTTCATTGATGGATTTTTCCTTCAAATTTGGATCAACACCACCACTCCCAGCATTTGCAATCTCTAGAATTTTCACTTTGTTTGCATCAAAATTAGTCTTCATGGTTGTCCTTAGTGACATCCCTATAGAAAAAATATATTGATGTTGAGGAGCATCAGATGGATAGGCAAACATGCATCATAGAGATTTACTTGCGACTATGAATCTTTCCCAAATGTGGGATTTCTTTTCTCTTTCTTATGAGCCAAAATAGTTGAATGAAAAGGGGAAGCAATAGATGTAATTGTCCCTAAATAATTTTTTTACTGTAAAAATTTCCTTTGATCTTCCCCTTGAGACAGTAAACTAAGGACTTGCTCTAAATGTCTAAAGTATCAATGTGGTTGTTGTTACTGGTAGACCCACCACTGATGTTTTGGGACTAGGACTTGCACTTAATTTAGTTCTATCAGAAGACATATGTTGAAATGAATTTTAATGTCTTATAACTCTCCTAGAGAGGGTGGTTGCTGAGAATTAATTAAGATGGTCTAATGATTTGGCCATGAACTGAAGCTACTGGATTTCCTACCATTCTAAATTTCATCTAACTATCAAAACTTGACATATAGGGCTATAAATTATTTCCAGGTTTTCCCATTTATGGTCAAAATGAATCAAAACTATTTGGCAATACCCTCTGAAATCCCATCGACATCCTTTGTCTATTTTCCAAAGTAGTTTTGAGGGAATTAAGCAGCTTTGAAAACTCATATGTTTGAGGCTTTCCATAAGGTCCTAGTAGATGATGTCTAGATTTTTACTAAGACTCTTATATTTTCTTATCATAACTCCTTAGGCTAGACAAGTTTTTATTGACAAGCATAAATTGTTGCCTTTTCCCAAGTCCATCTTAAACAAGTAAATAATTTTGATAATTGATTTGACTAAACGTTAGAGTTGAGAGGGTGAGAAAGCCATGCATCTTCGTTTCCCTTTCTATAGTATAATTTAGAAAAAAACCATAGAAGGTGTTGCTGAATGGAAAATTGGTATTATTTGACTTGCAACAACTACATCCAGTGAGCCTTGAAGTTAATGAGTGGGGATCATGTTACCCTACATGTTGGCCTATTTTTGGGTGTGTGCACATGGAACTGTTGATTGAGGAATTGATATAAGTTGTCCAAATAAATCTGAGTGTCGAATATATTTTAACTAAGTCGAAGGAGGAATATGAGAGGCTACGAAGTATGGTGGTTTGTCCAAATTTACAGTATTCACTTTTACACTTGTTGGTGGTGATCCAGAGGGAACACTTAATGGCATTGTTAAGGTGGTTACTTGCAATATTTTTCCTTCAATTATAGTAGCATCACCTACCTTTGATAAAGAATCTTGATGAGTTGTTAAAGATACACTCTTGTGGGCACTTTCTCCAAATGATGGATGGATCTGCCTATCCAATATTACGTTTGTAGTTTTCATAGATGCACTCATTTGTAAAAATTGATTTAGCATCCTTTGCAATAACTAGGCTAGTGGAGCTAGTCTAAGTCAAATGCCTCAAGGAGAGAGAGGGATTAATGACTGATTATGACCAAAATGAGTAACTAAAACATCAAGTGAATAATATTTGTTGGGGTGAACAGATGCATTCTGATCACTAAATATAGTGCGCTTTAATGTGTCACTTTCATTTGGATTATCTGACTTGCTTATAAGGTCAAGAATGTTTTGGCTTGAAAGAAACATTTTATAAGAAGAAATTGAACATCCCGGTATATTATAATATAGAAAACTAGTAAAAGTTGGTGGAACAAAAAATAGGGAAATTACTTAATAAGAAGACATGAACCAAAACCTTACCTTAATAAAGATGCTGGTTTGTTTGAACGAGACATGTTTGTGGAATTGTCAAATATAGATGAGTTTGCAAAAGCATAACCTACAGAAAATCCTTTAGGATATCCTCCTCCCAATTGTTCTCTTAAATTTGGTTGTAAATTTGAATTCAGAACATCCTGCAAAAGAAACAATTTCTTACTACAAAAGGACTACAAACAAATCAAGCACATGATATCAATCTAGGCATGAATTATTTTCAATTCAGATAAAAGGATGCATAATACAGAAAAATTGAAATTCTCACAAGGATCCATAGTATTCATAAATTAGATATTTCTTTCAGGTTCAAATAGAGCAAATAAATTTAATGCCTAACCTGTGTTCATAATATTGTTTTGTGAGCCTATTCTAACCACCTTTCATTATGCAAAGTTTTCCTGTTCAGGAGCCTTTTTCCCTTGAGAATCTATGTTCACTATTCCTCTCAAATATGAGTCTTGTTTAACACTTTCCACATGCCACTGGTTCTCTGCATATCATTTCCAAAACTTTCACTTGAACCAATACTCATTTTACTTAGTCAGTTGTATCCCTGGTGATTCATATTACTTAAAGGTTGCAAATCATCTTCCCTTTCAGGAATTTTCTGAGTAAAATCAGTTCTAGCTTTTACACTTTGATTAGGATCGCCCTTGCCTATGATATGACTAGGACTTGTGGAATCATTTTGATTGTAGTGTGACCTACTTATGTCATTTGTATATCTCTTAGAACTATCACAAACATTGGCAAATGGATTTAAGGCTAGTGAACTATTTCCCTGCTGATAGATTGAAGTGTTTCGAACATGTCGATTTTTAGCATAAGAGTCTTGTTGCTTTATGTTGCTTTAAGATACCTTTATGCATTTCTCTCCTGATTATCTACATTATGATTCCTAGGAAATATACCCATGTGAAAACCTTCATGCTACATTACTTTCCCATTATGGCTTGAATTAATGTTTGGATATTGATTTTGGAATGACACAGTCATGTCTTTTCCTACCTCGTTTCTGGTGTGATATATTTGATCCTCACATTTTTTCACATGACTACCAAGTTTCTCCAGTTGTAAATGTGTGATATTTTCATTTTCATTCTTGTCACTCCCTTTATTGGAATTTACTAAAATATTATTCTATTCAGATCCATGTGCTTCATATTTTCTCCAATAACTCTACTCCTTAGATGTAAGATGAAATATTCTGTTAGATTTAGACTTACAATTACCTTGGTCACCTAATGAGTTATATTGTTGCCTTCCATCAAAATTCATATAGTGAGAAGATACTTTTCCATGAGAAGGAACTTGTTCAATATCTTGAATTTTCCAAGAATTTTGTTGTTGGTCATCAAAATTAGTGTGAGAGTGAATATTGTGATTGTTGTTAGAAGGTCGATAAAGAGACTTTCCTTGCCATCCACCATCTTGCACATGTGTTTCTTGAATAAATTGGGAGGAGGACCCTAGATGTACCTTAATTTGATTATTATGTTCAATGTTTTCAAGTTTTGATTCAAGGTGACCCTGTACTTCCAAACTAGACTACTGCAGACCTTCAACACTCTAAACTCCAAGCCAGGAATTTACATTATTAAAGAAATTGAAATACTCCCATTCATTGAGCTTGACACTGGAACATTTTTTCCACTCCAATTTTTTTTTTTTTTTGTAATCACCAGAATTTGGTATTGTTTTCTATAATCTCAAGTTACTTCAATCGTCCTGTTCAGCTTCACCAGAAGGTGACTGCAACAATTGATTACATAAGTGCACTCCAACTTCCCTGCAACTTAGATGCTATATTGCCTAAAATATTAGCATTTCCTATTTGATAGGAACCCTGATGCACATCTTCAATCCAACTTCTATGCTTCTAGTTCAAATGGAAGTCCTGCACTTGCGAATTTCTTAGAATAGGATACCTTAAGGGAAATTACCTATTCCCAGAGGAGTGTCAGATGTCTATGTAAAATTCTATGGAAAGCTCTTCCCAAATAACGATTTGTTAAGTTCCTTTTGTTTCCCATCATTTTTAGCAGATATTGGATCTAATGAACTTATGTAAGAATTACCCAACATAGAAGCTCATAATACTATAGTACAGACAATATTTTGCACCCCCTTTGAACTGTTATGACTATGATTTGAGCATTGACCAACAATGTTTCCCTGTTGTAATCAAGCCATGCGATGCTTCCAGTGCTTGACTGATTTTGCTCCAGCATTCCACCATATTGGGTTGAGTTTTCTTCATTTGATCTAATAGGGCCAATTGAAGACCCATTCACTAGATTATCAAAAATAAACAATTGGTTCCTTCATTGACTTTGATGCAATTGTTGGCATTATGGTTATGGTATGATTTCAGACGTTGTACTTGATGGCAACACCCATGACATGGCTCTCATTTTGATAAAAATAAAGAAGTACGCAGGAGAACAGTTCAGGAGGTGCGTACCCGCAGGCATGCCATGCAGGGACCGCGTCCAAATATGCGGATTATCCATCCATTAGGTGCGTACCCCAGTGCACACATTCCAAGGCAGTTAAAGCGCCCACTCGTGGGGTTTCTCATGGTATTTAGCCAACAGTATTGGGTTATCATGGTTTTGGTCCGTGGTATTGCTTATTTTATTATTATTATTGAGCCCCTTGATCCTTGATTTGAGGAAGAGCTTGCCTATATAAAACAAAGGAGATCATTTGGCTTCAGCATCTTTTGTGTCTTTGAATATCTTAAGATCTGATCTATTGGGTTCTCGGTCCTTAAAAGATAGATTTATAAAGGAGAAGTCAGAAGCGAATTGGCGAAGGGTGATCTCTTGAGCACAAGTTCAGATCTGAGCATCTGAGGTTATTTCAGCCCTAATCCAAGGTACGCAGAGGCGCCGAAGGTTCAGTGCGTGGGTACGCAGAGGCGCCGAAGGTTCAGTGCGTGGGTATGCAGAGGCGTCGAAGGTTCTGTGCGTGGGTACGCAGAAGCAGCAAAGGCTCAGTGCGTAGGTACGCAGGGCAACAGTGGTTCAGGTGCGTGCTTTCTGTAGCAGCACGCGGCGCGATTATTCTTCTGGGTGCGTACTTTCTGAGAAGTACGCGGCGCGATACTGTTTTTGGGTGCGTACTGTACGCAGTTTAGTAAAAGGAGTAGAGCGTGGCCACGCAGGGCAGAAGAAGGAGATCTGCGGGTATACGCAGAGAAGCAGAAGGTGAACTGCGTAGCAACGCAGGCCAGTAAAAGAAAAACTGCGTATCTGTGTTAAGACCTTCTGTTGGTTGAATTTTTCTGTTGGAAAGGTGTTCTGGGTTCTGTTCTGTTACTGTTGATCTGGTTATTACAGCTGACTGTATAATTTATATGTACTTGATGATCATTTGATGTATATGGATCCAGTTTGAAAATTTATGAAAAGTGGTCCTTGAAAAGAAGTAGGGGGTTGTAGCTCCCTTTCAGGAGAGACTGAAAACGAGAGAGAGTTGTAGCTCTCAGCAGGTTGCAGCCTGCGTACTGGTAAAGGACTGCACCAGTACAAGACCATTGTAAAAGGAGTTTCTAATTTGAAAGAAGATAGAGACATATTGCAGCAAGTGGTTTTCACCCACATTGGGTTTCCACCCTATATCTCGTGTTCTTTGATGTGACTGTCTGATTTTCTTGTTCATGCTCATTATTTATGGTATTGGTATGCAAAAATAAATCAAAGTATAAATAAGAAAGATTTGGTAAAAGAATTAGATAATGCTGATTCACCCCCCCTCTCAGTATTATTGTCAACAATTGGTATCAGAGCGAGGTACGCAGGCTAGCAGTTGAGAAGGGTGAGCACTAGTTATGGCATCGGAGGTTGGGACATCTAAGCTTTTCACAAATAAGGAAAGCATGTAAATATAAGGCAGTTCGAGATCTTCCGGATATCAAAATTCCTGACAACACCATATGCAAATCATGTCAGT
>APFE031229446.1:100276-113729 GCA_000404065.3 Pinus taeda
AGGCTCTCGTGGAAAATCAGATAGAGAAGAAGATAAAGGTGTTGAGGACAAATAATGGTGGAGAGTTTTGCAGCAAGGAATTTGAAGAATTCTGTAAGAAGTGTGGTATAGCATGACATAAGACTAATCCATATACACCTCAGCAAAATGGAGTTGCAGAAAGAATGAATAAGACGTTGATGGAAAGGGCAAGAAGCATGCTCAGTGGTGTCGGGTTAGGACAGGAACTCTGGGCAGAGGCAGTGGATACTGCATGTTACCTGGTCAACAGGTCACATTCATCAGTGTTGGAGGATAAGACTCCACAAGAGGTATGGACTGGTAAGAAACCCTCTCTTTCACATCTTAGGGTATTTGGATGTGATGCATATGTACATGTTCCAAAGGAGAAATGAACCAAGTTGGATAGTAAATCTGAAAAGTGCATCTTTATTGGGTATAAGGATGGTTTAAAGGGTTATAAGTTTTGGAACCCAGTCACACGGAAGGTTGTGTATAGCCAGATGTGGTGTTCAGAGAGGTGAAAGATGTTATTAATCATGAAGTCCAACGAAAGGAACCTAAGAAGCTAGAGTTTGAGCTAAAGGAGGAAGAATCAAACTCTATAGCAAAGGAGGAATCAGAAGATGAAGAGCCACAAACTCTGGTTGTGAGAAGATCAGTTCAAGAAAGAAGGTAGCATGAAAGGTATAGTCCATCTGCTTTCTATTCAAATTTTTCTTTATCTATTACTAACGATGATCCCAAAACTATGAAGGAAGCAGTAGATTTAGAGGATGGAAAACTCTAGAAAGAGGCCATGGTTGATGAAATGGCATCTTTGCACAAAAATGAGGCTTGGGATCTGGTGGATTTACGAGCTGGAAGGAAACCCATTGGCAACCAATGGGTGTTCAAAAAGAAGAAAAATGCAGAAGGAAAATTGGAGAAATACAAAGCTCGGTTGGTAGCAAAAAGTTATTTCCAGGTGCCGGGAATTGATTTTGGTGATATTTTTTCTCCTTTCCAAGGTAACTTCTATTAGATTACTTTTATCTATTGCTGTTTCTTTTGATTTTGAGGTAGAACAGATGGATCTGAAGACAGTGTTTCTTCAGGGGATCTAGAAAAGGAAATCTACATGAAGAAACCTAAAGGCTTTGCAGCGAAGGGTAAGAAAGAACTAGTATGCAAGTTAAAGAAGTCTCTATGTGGGTTAAAATAGTGGCCAAGGATGTGGTATCAGAAATTTGATACATTTATACGGGGACTTGGCTTCACCAGAAGCAAAGTAGATCACTGCGTCTATTTTAAATTGATTGGTGACTGCGTTATTTATCTGGTCTTGTATGTGGATGATATGTTGTTGGTTGGAAATGGCAAAGAAATTATCCAGGATTTGAAGACCCAATTGTCGTCCAAATTCGACATGAAAGATCTTGGTGCTACAAACTATATTTTGGGCATGGAAATTAAAAGAGATCAGGCAAAGATGAAGCTCTGGTTAAACCAAAGGAAGTATGTTGAGACAATACTGCAGAGGTTTAATATGCAATTTAGTAAATCGATGAAGTTTCCTATTCCTGTAGGTGTGAGGTTATCTGTTGAACAATGTCCCAAGGCACAAGAAGAGGAAGAGGACATGTCCCGTGTTCCATATGCAAGCACATTTGGTAGCCTAATGTATGCAATGGTTAGTACTACACTAGACATTGCACATGTAGTGGGAGTATTAAGCAGGTTTATGTCAAAACTAGGAAAGGAGCATTGGACAACAGTGAAGCAGGTTTTCAGGTATTTTAGTGGCACTAGTGATTATGTTTTGTGCTACCAAGGAAGACCATGATTGGACAGAGTGTTGGATATTCATGGCTTTGTTGATGCAGACTAGGCTAGAGATCTGAAGCAGAGAAGATCTACAAGTGGGTATGTGTTTGACCTATTTGGAGGTGCAGTCAGTTGGATGAGTAAGAAACAATCTGTAGTGGCACTATCAACTACAGAGGCAGAATACATGGCAGCCACTCATGCAAGCAAGGAAGAAGTTTGGTTGCAGAGATTGTGTTCAAGTATAGGGTTAGTACAGGAAGCTATAAGGATAGACTATGACAACCAAAGTGCAATTTTCTTGGCAAAGAACCCTACATATCATTCAAAGACAAAGCACATTGATGTTCAATATCACTTTGTGAGGGATATGATAGAAGACAAAAAGGTGTTGCTGGTAAAGGTGGACACTTTGAAGAATATTGTAGATGGATTGACAAAAGCTGTGAGCTCTGAGAAGTTCTCTTGGTGTAAAGAGACAATGGGCGTTTTAGGGTTGGATAAATGACTAAGCTCTCTTGTGGCCCCCTGTGGAAAGAAAACAACAAGTGGGAGAATGTTGGGTTGTCTTATAACCTATAACCTCACTTTATGGGGTCCGGGGCAGTGCCCCAGAAAATTTTGGTTTTGGACCCTATGTTAGGTTGGGCATACCCACCTATGGTTTTGTGCATGATTTTCACACATGTTTTTTGGACGCGACGGTTTTCGGTCCATGGTATTGGATGCAATGGTTTTCATTCCATGGTATTGGATGATTCGGCATGTATAAATATGTATTCTAACATTGAAAGGAACATAATGAAAAATCAAGCTGGTAGTCCCAGTTTTGGGATCTAGGGGAAAATCTATGTGTATATTTGTTTTATGTGTTATTATCCCGCCTTGTTTATTTTCTGTGTTTTAGAATTCGTATGCATGTAATTTATGTACGGGGTTAAAACCTACATTAATAAAGGGTTGACAAATTGTTCACATCTAGACACCAACATTTTGGCATCATTGCAGGGGAAGACTAACAAGGTGCAAGACACGATCTGTATCGACCAGAGGGTCAATCTCTTGTCCTGGGGAGAGAAGGAGTTCTCTCACTCTGCTCCAAGTCTTGAGCGTAGTTATTCCTTTGTTTTGTTGTTTTTTTCTTTTGGTTTTTATATTTAGGCCCAATATCTCGTCCTGGGGAGGGAATAGTCTTTTGACGCCCTACTCCAAGCCCTGAGCTTAAATTATTCTTGCATTTTTGTTTGTTTTGATTTTTGGGAAAACCCAATCTCTATCCTGGGGAGGGAAGGGTCCTTTGATGCCCTACTCTAGGCCCTAAACCCTAGGTTTCATTTTCTTTAGCTGTTTTCCTTTCCACTTGATCTCTCGTCCTAGGGAGGGAATGGTCTTTTGACACCATACTCCAGGTCCTGAGCATTGTAATGGTATCGAAATTTTCATCACATCAACTTGCATGAACAGATATTTGAATAAAAGGGGCAGAGGAAGAGCCCCAAAGAAGGGAGGACAGGGTTTGGGAAGGAACACTTATATCCAGCAAATCATCACGAAAGTTGAATCAGAGGCTTTTGCTCGTGTTGCTGTGAGGTCGGGTACACAGACAAGATCGGAAGGAAAATCTATAGATCAACTAATGTTGTCCATAGCACCCCCTATTTATTTGATACATCATACTCTTCTAGCAGCCGAAGAGACAAGCAGCAGTATACTTGATAAAGGGGTACCATTTCTAGTAGCAGAAGAAGAAGAAGTTGCAAGTAGAACATCTGAGGGACCAGCCCATTCTAGTAGGGAAGAAGAAGTTGTAGAGAGGAGGTCTAAAGGGTTAAGCCACTGTGATAGAGAGGAAGAATTTTTATGGGCATTTCTATCACCAAAGCATACAGGGAGTGTTGTTAAAGCAACTCAAACCCCTATGATAAGATCCCTTCCATCATTTCCTATAAAGCCTGCCAAAATCCCCAATGATTATTGGAGGATATTCATGGCACCTACAACCTCCACTATTGACTTCCAAATTAGGAATATTGGGATTGGCGCACTAACAAAACCCATTCCATTAACGGCTTTAACTAGCTTTCATGGGCTTAATTCAGAAGATCCCAACATGTTCTTGTTTGAATTTGACATTGTGTGTCGGGGATATGACTATATAACATATGCTTAGAAATTGAAAATCTTCCCTACTACACTAAAGGGGATAGCCCTGTGATGGTTTATGGGTCTTAGGGAAAATACTATTTCAACGTGGGAGGAGATGAAAATTGCTTTCCTGGAGAAGTATCAGGATTACTGTAAATCACGAGATATTAAGGAAGAACTCTTCAAGTTTACACAGAAAGAGAACGAAAATATGGAAGATTGTGTGGAACACTTTAAATACACATTGCAGAGATCAAGTCACTCTGACCTAGATAAGGACATTTTGAAAATCATCCTTCTTTGGGCCTTTCAAGAGGACTCTTTGGAATTGTTAAACATAGTTGAAAATGAAGATATATCAAAGGAGAACTTCGACAACACATGTGAGTTGTCCAATCAAGTGCTCAAGGGGAGTTGCAAGGAATAAACGAGGGATTCAGTCAACAAAAGTATCTGGTGGAGGTGTCACAAAAGCAAAAATTGGAAATCTGCTAGACAACTTGAGGACCGATATCATGAGTACTCTATCTGAACAAATGGATATGCTGCAAGTAAAACAAAAACAATGGGAATTGGAAATAACTATGGCTATATTTTGCCCAAAGTGTAGGAAGAAACACCCACAGAGGGAATGCCCATTACCGTAGAGGAATGTGTAATTTGTGAGTTGAATCATGTGACAAGTTAATGCCCATCTTTTCCAAGATTGAAAGTCATTTTTCAAGGGACAGACGAAGAGATGGAGCAGATGTACTTTATGGGACCTAAAAGGCCATGGCAACCTTGGCCATCAATGGGAAATCAAGGTATGTTCCTAGATCCATGTCAATATTTTAGTAATTTTAATATGGCTCCCCAGTCCATGCCTTATCCACCTATGTGGCCCTAGTACTAGCTTCCACCCTGGCAGCAATGGGCTCCCCAAGCTAGTTCAAGTTCCTTGTGGGCTTTGAACTAGCGTGGACCTTCTCCTCTTGGCAAGTTTCCCTAGTCAATGCCACAACAGCAACTCCAGTTGCCCTCTAATATGCCCCTTGGTAATGAGCCTGTTCGCCCTCAACTTCCCATCCAACCCAATCCAAATCCTAACAATAAAGGGGCTCAGCAAGATGACACCCTCAACCTACCTTCATATAGCATCTCCACCACAGAATTGTATGAGATGAATTTAAGACTTGGGTGGGTATTAGATGCTCAAACCTCACCTATTATCACTGAACAAGTTGGCAGTGAGGTAAAGGAACCAGAAATGGTTGAAGAGGAATCGAACCAAGTCAGCAAAAATCAGATAGCTGCTCAGCCACTAATTACATAAAAACACCAAGTTGAACCACCCTATCCAAAAAGAATGGCTTTGAGTAAACATATCCCTGAAGCTAAGTTTGATTTGTTAGGGGAGATACAAAATTTGTTTGTTAAGATACCCCTACTACAAGCTATGAGGGATGTACCTATATATGCAAAAACTCTCAAGGAATATTGCGCTAAGAAGCCTAAAAAGAAATCAAGGGATCCACCCACCATTCATGTGATGGGAAAGCTATCTGATTTTATGATGGGGAAGGTCATGCCTGTGAAAAATGGGGATCGTGGGAAACCAATTTTAACCATGCAAATTAACAGAGTAGAAATTCCAAACATGCTGGTAGATTTGGGCATTTCCATAAATGTCATTACCGCTGAGACTATGCAAGCATTGGGTCTTTGAAAATTGAAACTTGCACCTACTATGTTATAGTTGACATATCGATCTACAGTTAAACTAGTAGGGAAGTTAGAAGATATTACAATCTCAGTTGATTCATGGCACTACCCTATGGATTTCCAAATACTTCAAACACAATCCCCAGCTAGTGGCCATCCCCTGATTCTGGGAAGACCATGGCTAGAAACTGCATATGCTTATATTGGGTGTCGTTCTAGACATATGGTTATCTCGTATGGACAAAGTACTAAGAATTTAGTGTTATATCATCCTACAGAACCTAGTCCATCAGCGAAACCATCGATCCACAAGAAACCTTTACCAAAGGAAGAATCTGAATCTGAAAATGAGGAATTAAGGCCAGTGCTTACTATTGGACAAGCCCTTCAATTGAAAACAGAAACATAAGATGATACAATTACTACTTTTATTAGTGATCCCTGTTCTGTTTCAGATTCAAATCAGTGAATTCTAGAGTTTGTCTTGAGCTGTGAAACACAGGAAAGTATTGGAACAACTGATGGATTCAATGAGCTACTTACAACTACGTCCCATGACAGTATTTCGATGGAAATAGAGCTAGGGAAGACCCTGAATATTAATCCAGATCTGTCAAAATCCCAGATGAAATAGCTCTTGGATGTTCTTCGAGAACACAAAGAAGTGTTCGCTTGGGACTATACAGACATGAAAACGATTCTCGCCAATTTATGCACCCATCATATATACATCAAAGAGGATTGTCATCCTATGAGACAACCTCAGAGAAGGATGAACCCTTCTCTGAAAAACATTGTCAAGGAAGAACTTCAAAAGCTACTAGATGTGGGATTTATCTACCACATTTTGGACAATCAATGGGTTTCCCCATTGGTGATGGTTCCTAAGAAAAATGGTAAATGGTGGATATGTGTGGATTATAGAGAATTAAATAAGGCAAAACAGAAAGACCATTTTTCATTACCATTGATTGACCAAGTGTTGGATACTCTGGCTAGAAAGAAGTTCTTCTCCTTCCTGGATGGATTTAGCGAGTACAACCAAATCCAGATAGCCCTTGAAGATTAGGATAAAACCACTTTCACATGTCCTTGGGGAACTTTTGCATATTGGGTCCTTCCATTTGGTCTCTGTAATGCACCTACAACATTCCAAAGGGCAATTTTGGAGATTTTCTCTAATCTGGAAGATGACAGTGTTGAGATTCATATGGATGATTTCACTCCATACGAGGATTGATTAAAAGAGGGGTTGGAAAATGTAAAAAAAGTACTTGAAAGATGTAAGCGGGCACGTGTCTCTTTGAGTACGGTAAGATGCCACATGACGATGGAGGAAGGAATAGTTTTGGGACATTTACTCTCAGCTGCTAGAATTCAAATGGATCTAGCAAAGATAAAGGTAATATTGCACTTCTCGATAATTAAAACACCCAGATAGGTATGTAGCTTTATTGTTTGTGCTGGTTATTATAGGCGCTTTATAGAAAACTTTGCCAAAATATCCCATCCACTTTTTCAATTGCTAACAAAAGATGCAGATTTTCTGTGGGCAGATGACTGTGATGTAGCCTTTGTGAAGATCTAGGAACTTGTCTGTAGCACTCCAATCCTTCAAGCGCCGAACTCGACATTACCATTCCATATCCATGCTGATGCTTCTCAGATAGCATTTGGGGTAGTTTTGGTACAGCAAGTGGATAAGCTACCATATGTAATCTACTATGTTAGTAAGAACTTGGCTCCAGTTGAGTTGAACTACATAGTGACTGAAAAAAGAATTCGTCACTATCATCTATGCATCAACAAGTTTCAGTATTGGTACATACTAATCATGTAGCAATCAGGTATCTAGTGAATAAACCCATTACTCCTAGTCGTATTACAATATGGCTTTTGTTACTTCAAGAGTTTGACATTACCATAGTAGATAAACCAAGAAAGGACAATGTGGTTGCTGATTTTCTATCTAGGCTAGAAAATAATGCTGAAGGTACACCCATCGAAGATAGTTTTTTAGATAAAAATATTTTTGAAATTTCTGCTAACACTCCGTGGTATGAATATATTGCTAACTATCTTGCTACAGGGAAGGTACCTCGTTATTTTTCAAACAGGGATCAATGGAAAATTATTCATCAAAGTACTCGATATTCATGGATGGCAGGGTACCTCTTTCATAGAGGGGTTGATCAGCAGATTCAGTGCTGCGTATCAGAGGATGACATCTATGGCATACTGAAGGCTTCCCATGATGGCCCTTATGGAGGACATTTTGCATATAAAAAAATAGGCCACAAGGTGCTGCAAATGAGATACTACTAGCCTTCTATCTTTAGTGATGCTCGAGATTATGTTAGAAGATGTGATAGTTGTCAATAGATGGGACAGCCTGGGAAATCAGATGAGATACCACTATAGCCCTAGATAGTCCTCCAACCTTTTGAAAAGTGGGCCATTGACTTCGTTGGACCCTTCAACCAACCTTCCCACCAAAAGGTTCACATTCTGGTCTACACCGATTATGTGACTAAGTGGGTGGAAGTCAGAGTTGTTGTGAAAGCAACAAAGCAAGTGGTTGTAGATTTTATTCTTGAAGAGATTTTTTCTCGATATGGTACTCCAAGGGAGATCATTTCATATGGGAGAGCATAGTTCATATCCCACATGATAGGAAGGCTTATGCAAAAAAACGAGGTTAAACACAGAGGGACAACTCTTTACCATCCCTAGGCGAATGGACAAGTAGAAAGAACAAATAAGGTATTAGAAAATATCTTGACAAAAACTGTAGCAAGTCATCACCGGGATTGGTCTTAGAAACTTCCGGAAGCTCTTTGGGCGTATAGGACAACATGGAGGAATACAACTGGGTTTTCACCATTTAAGTTAGTCTACGGGAAATCCCCCTTGTTCCCAATAGAATTTGAGATTAGCACACTCAGAATAGCTTTGGAAGTGGGATTAAACTTATCAGAGGCCCAGAAACACCGGTTGGAATAACTCAACGAGTTAGATGAGATCCATTCAGTGGCTATCCAGAAAACTACTGTTATTCAACAACATAGAATGAAGTGGCATGATAAATTCATCAAGAACAAGGTGTTTCATATAGGAGATTAGGCATTTCTCTATGACTCCCAATTCAAAGACTTTAAAGGGAAGCTTTGCACTCGTTGGATGGGACCCTATGAAGTGGATGCTATGTTTGACAATGGAACAGTCAAATTAATTACAATAGATGAAAATCGTACTTCCTTCCTAGTGAATGGACATTGTCTGAAATTATAACACCATCCAGCTTCTAAGGATGCCTTCATAAAACATCTCTCTAAGAATATGCTATTACTACTTACTTGTTTTCCTTTTGCAGGGGTAATGATCGAATTATAACAAGGAGTTGAAAGGAAGATTTTCCAATGAATATTTCATGCTATTATTCTGTCACTACTATTACTCCTAAAAAAATTTCGAAGTGTCGGGTGTTGTTACTCCATCGGTGTTGTTACTCCGTCGTTGTTGTTACTCCATTGATGTTGTTACTCCACCATTGTTTTTACTCCATTGGGGTTGTTACTTCGTCATTGTTGTTACTCCATCGGTGTTGTTACTTTATCATTTTTGTTACTCCGTCGGTGTTTTTATTCCGTCGTTGTTGTTATTGCGTCATTGTTGTTACTCCGTCAGTGTTGTTACTCCATCGTTGTTGTTACTCCATCAATGTTGTTACTTCATCGTTGTTATTACTCTTTCGGTGTTGTTACTCTGACATTGTTGTTACTCCATTGGCATCGTTACTCTCCCGTTGTTGTTACTCCATCGGTCATTTTTACTATTACTCCACTACCATGTAGGTTGCCAAGTATGCCTCCTTTGACTCTTATGGATTTAATTAAAATATTCCATTAAAGATATTATTACTTGCCACAGACGGCTACATTTAAGTTGGGGGGGGGGGGGGGGGGTGTCCCGTCATAAACAAATGTCAACATATTATTAATTGTATTTGTACCACATCAGTATCAAATCCAATGTGAATGGGAATAAAAAAATATTTTGATTTCGTAATTATGATTCCAATCATTGGGATTTGAATTCATACGCCAAAAACCTCATCGATCCTTTCCCTAATACACTACATTTAATTATTGTAATCATTCAATTGTACTGCCATAACCTGCCATCATTCGCTGCGTTTTCCGAGAATTTACCCGTCACATTTGCAACCCTTTTACCTCGCAGCCATTATGTTGTTACCATCCCCAATGTTAGTGTGGATTGTGGCTACTCTTCCCCTACCAGTCGACTATGTCTACCGTGTTGTTACCGCTTCTACAGCAATGGGTGGGTTGGTTGTGCGCCATGAACTAGAGGACACAACGGTGGTCTGAAACAACAGGGAAGTATGGTAGATTTTCATAAATGTAGGTTGGGATGCTTGTCTTGACAGGTTGCAGGGGTTCAACAAAGCAATTGCAATTGAATTTGCAGTCAATTTAGGTGGGGAGAGATCTCGAGTTTGAGGAATAGAAATCCCTGTCACGGAGGAAGTAATAGTGGAGGTCAGCGAGCTACCACAACAAGGACAGAGCTAGTTTTCATGAAGAACCTCCCTCTCGGAGTTCCCCAAAGAATTTCTGGAAGCTGGTGAGAACATCGTCCGAAAAGGTCGAGGGTATGACCAGAATTCATTACCACACCCATGGGGTGATGTAGCAGGTTTTGTAATGAGGTATATAACCTATGAAGGGAGGTATACCATTATATTTAAATACCATTTCAGAGTGTTGACTCACCTCTGATTTCTACAATCAGAATCTTTTTCATTAAACATACCTTTCTTCTTGCTAAAAGCCTCCAGCTGATGGTGCAATCTACTCGGAATCCACGACAAATTGTGGCAATTATCATCAACCATGGGCTGGTTCAGCTATTGGTCATGCATGCAATTGTGCGATTTGAAATCCTGTGGGAAACATTCCGGGAATCTATAGAGGAAGAGATAGTAGTTATTTTAGCTGCTAGAGAGGAAGAGCTGGAAGTAATGGAGGAAGGGCTAGTAGCAGACAATGAATACGTGGATCAAGAAGAACCATAGGAAATGGAGATGGAAACTGAGGAGTTGGAACAAAAGAGAGAGCTTGAAGTGGAAACGACAGTCAAGGCTATTACATAAGAACCAACCTCAACTATGGAACCAGTGGAAGAAGAATTGTTGTAGTAAGAGAGAGATGATAGAGAAGAAGCTGCTAGCACCACAGCTGAGGCTATCCCACAAGAACTAGCCTTGACTGTGGAGCCAAGGGAGAAAATCGACAACACCATAATGGGAAAAGAGGTACTGTGGTAGGCTGAGGTAGAAGAAATTATCAACATTACAACCGAGGTTGTCCCACAAGAACTAGCCTCGACTGTGGAGCCAATGGAGGAAGATGGACCAAGACAAGAGGGGCCCGAGGCTGGAGGAATCGTGGGATCAATAGGAGGACAAACTATGGTCACAATGGAGGGGGTTGACATGGTGATACAAGAGTCCACTTTCATCAATGTTGGGCTGGAAGAAACAGTACCAACATTAACTACTTGAGAAATGCTGGATACTAGTGGTGGTGTCACACAAGAACCACCACCAATATATCCGACTTCGGAAATTGTAAAAGAATTGAATCCTGAGGCCGACATTATTCCACAAGAACCAATGTCTACCATGGGACATGAAACCATACAGGAGGAAGTCTCGACCCAGAGCGGAGCTGTTGCAAATAAAGGAAAAGAGCTTGAGGTCACAGCCGAGGCTGGGATAGACCAAGTAGAAAACTTCTTTCAATTCCCTTTTTGTTTCTCCATTCCAAGAGGGGCAAGGGTGTCTTGCTCTCCCAGATGCATAGAGGAGGAATTTGTCAATCCTCCTATTTTGAAGTTTGATGGGTCAATCAAAAGACCAACTACCTAGGTCTATTAGCTGCAGACTCCCAGCTAGACCTTCCCGAGGGACAAAGGGAGGGAGGACAACCCACATAGCCATAAGCACAGCAATTGGGTGAGGAAAACATTGTTTGGGAAATAGGTACCCAAGAACCTAGAAGATAGGAAGAGGTAGGTGTTTCTGAAACAAGGGAACTAGGAGGGGAGATGTCGGCTGAAATGCCGATGAATATCCATTCAGTGGATCCACCACCTACCGAAACAGCTTCACAACGGGTCAAGGTAGCAGTCAAGAAGGAAGAAGTTGCTCCTGAGGAAGAGGTACCAAGCAGAGCGTTCCTGATAATTGAATCTGTGGATACTCCATAGATTAATCCACCACCTACCAAACCAATGGTAAGACCGGTAGAGATGGTTGTGAAGCAAGAAATGATTGAGGAAGAGCAAGTACTGGAGGAAAACCCAACAGTAGGTCTAGCAGATATTCCCCCGGGTGACCTACCTCCTGCTGAACCAGTTACAGTACTAGATGAGGTGGTGGTCAAGCAGGAATGGATAGAGTCGTGCGAGCAACAGAGGCTTCCTAGTAAGTAAAAATATCAGCTGCAATTCAGGGATGCGATGTGGCTAAAAACAGAGGTTAGGAGGTTGAGAAGACAGGTACACTAGCTAAAGAATCAGGTGAAGAAATATAGGAAGCAGGATAAGAAGCCCAAATCCATGGTGGCTGAAGTAGAAACACAGGTGGACAATTTGGCGACAACCTCTGTTTCTACTCAGACAGACCCTATCGAGCATTTTTTTGAAGGTTGTGATTTTTCCTTGATGACCGAAGTTTCTGGAAATCCACTGCGGCTCAATATCAGAATGAAGTGAATAGAACCTAGGAACAAGCATTCAAGGCTATCTTTGAATATATGGAGTGCATAGACATATTGCGATTGAGGCACGCAAAGCAGCAACTCAAGGTGGAGCGACTAGAGGGACAAGTGACAGAATTGAAGGCTGACAAAGACCGGATGTTTAGCTTGGCACGAGAGGCAATGGCATGTCACCCTCCTACTTCTAGCTATGCTTTGTTCTTTCATGAGCGATTGCTTTTCTTCTGTTTGGAGAGAATTAAGAAGGAAATTAGTCATGAGATTGAGGATGGTATACAATTCCTCCGAATATTGTGGGCTCATAATTTGGCAACTCAACATTTGATGTGTGAGCTTTATATGCATAGATACCTTCTGTGTGCAGAAAAAGAGTTTAATCCAGTCCCATATATGGGGGACATTCATTTAACGGCTCTCACCTCTTATACTCTCAATCAAATAAGCTGGCAGAAGACTTCCAATACGTTTGAGTCAAATCAGACCACGAAGCTTTTTATGATGAGAGGGGAGCACAAGTGGTCAGTGACTATGTACAATAAGCACAACATATTTTTAGAAATTGAGGGAAACATAGAACAAATATTGAGGAGACAAAAGTGGTGCATTGATCTTTGTGTCAAACAAATAGTCATGTTTCAAGATGAGGCCCTTGACAGTTTCCAGAAAAGGTGGATGATGTCACCCACGTCTGTCTGGAATAGGGAACCATTTGGAGCACCAAATTTTGCATGGAAAATAAGAAGGGTGCTAATATACATGGCATGATCCTGTTGGGTCCCTATAATACTAGTGATTACCCCATTACTATGGTAGTTATACCCCTTATTCATATTGTTGTGCCCCTATTACCCACATATTGTTATTTCTGTGCCCCATAGAATCCCTCTATTATTATTTTTGTGGCTTTATATTATTATTGTTAGGTCGGCTGGATTATATTGTGAATCCTTAGACTCCTATATATAGAAAGGAGGTTTTGTCATTTGTATCAT
>APFE031229446.1:118714-172665 GCA_000404065.3 Pinus taeda
AGAATCCCTCTATTATTATTTTTGTGGCTTTATATTATTATTGTTAGGTCGGCTGGATTATATTGTGACTCCTTAGACTCCTATATATAGAAAGGAGGTTTTGTCATTTGTATCATCCAAGAATTGTTCATTCATGTAATGTAAAGAAGGTTGCCCCCTCGAAGAGGCTAAATTCTAAGTCGTTGATCTATCTTTTATATCTTTTCTTGAGCTGGTTTCATAACAGATCCAAACATGTGGGGTCCAGTTGATGGGAATCCGGTTCCAGTTCCCTACCATTTGGTTACCAGCAAAGCACTATACCCTAGCATATAATGTACCAAACGATTGGTGGAAGGAATTTCTTCTTTCAAAAGGGTATAAGGTTCCAGGAACAAACATGGCAAAGGAATATGATATCGCCCGGCTTCACAAGGCCCACAGTCTATCCAATCCAGACCTGCAGAGGTGGCGAGCTAGATGAGGGCATGTAGAAGGCTAGTTGGGGAGAGATGTTGAGCACCAAATGTGCTTACCTTTTCCCTACATTTCCACTCATATTTTCATCCTTTGTGCACTCATTAACATGTATCTATTATGCTAAACTGATGAGGTAACCCTCCTTTCTCTGTCTCTTGGAATATTTAATTAATGAAGTAAAGTCACAAGGGTTTTACCTATGTGAGCCACTAAAACTTGTTATGTCCACAAATTCCAGAGAATAGGTGTTGATCTCCTTACATATATCGATAGTTTCATGATTCACATCAGCTGTTCAACAGCGCTAAAATAGCATAAACAACTTACAGCTGTTTCCGATTCGTTTTGGATCATTTATGTTCTCGCTCTCTTAGCACTAGTGCTATTTTGAACTAATGTATATTTTTGGGCATGTCGTTTCCAGGTTTTTGGGGAAGATTTTATCACCCCCTGTATTGTATAAAACATGGATCATTCCTGTGTGAAGGGTTATCCATACTAGGATATGTATTGTAATATTTTTTCTGCAGATTAATAAAATATAAACGCTTTGTTGTTCTATCTTCGGTTGTGAGTAAACGCAGCCCTTATTAGAGAGCTAGGTTGGCTCTTCTAATCAGGTGTTGCGTGTTTCCTTTTTTCGTGTTGTTTTACTTGCTGTATCTATTTCCTTATTGTTGTTACATATTACATAGATTGTTTTGAATGCCTTTATAAGTTTTGTAGTTCATTTCCATTACTATTACAATGATACTTTGATTTCTTAATCACGAACCTTTGGTTGATGTAGAGCATAACCTTGCTCCTACATAT
This sequence comes from Pinus taeda, assembly GCA_000404065.3. Taxonomy (NCBI): domain Eukaryota; kingdom Viridiplantae; phylum Streptophyta; class Pinopsida; order Pinales; family Pinaceae; genus Pinus; species Pinus taeda. Next base: position 119,987 of record APFE031229446.1, read on the forward strand.
ACCTTGTGTGTTACCTTCAAAAGAGTACGCACCCAGATTAATGAATTAATGTAGGAAAAGGGTTGACAAATTGTTCATACCTGGACACCAACACTATCCAAGATAATAATAGTCCAAGAAGGACATACTTTGTGAACACCCAGGTATGGTATGTGCCTTGAGAGACAATGATGATGATGTTTATAAATCACTAGTCTTGCCATCATTGTGCTCTAATCTTGTGGAGAGAGAGATGTTAGTCAAGGCCTTGTTATTTGACAATGTTGGTTGCTATGATGCTAAAGAAATGGGTTACCAATATGACTCTTATTATGATATTTCTTTAGATTGAGAATGCCCATGTACCATTTATGAATACCTCCATATTTAAGAGCGAGTGTTGAAAAATGTGTAACTATGTCCAGTCTTCATAAATATGAAATGCACTTTTGATTCTTGTATTTTGTAAAATGAAAGAAAAAAATTTATTCTTATTTTGGGAGCATGGGTTTCATTCTCAAGGTCTTTTATTTTAGAGGTCAAGAAACCGTTGAGTGCTTCTAGGGTTTGTCCTAGGTCAATAAATCAAAAAATTCATTGTCATAATTTGAAGACCCAATTGGGCACATTGTAACTTGTAAAGAAAATTATTTTTGTAATTAAAAGTGTCAAAATACCCTTCAAGACTAAGTCAGCTTGCTAGTTAATAAGTCAGTCTATTTTGAGGGTCTTCGTCCACCTTGGAAGCCTATATATAGAAGGGAGCTTGACCTCCTAGAGATATAATGCATTCTCTCATCAAGTAATTGAAGGAGAAGAAGAAAGAGGCTATCGAATAAGGATAAGTAAAAGGATCAATTGTTTGGGCTAGTTTCTCTCTCTCTTCACATGTGCAAAGAAAGGAAGCTAGGGTTTCTGTTGTTGAGTTAGGATTTTGCTGCTACAGGGTCGAACTTGGAAAAGAAATAGAAAGAAGTTGAATTAGGTCATCCTCAAGCCCTATAAGAAATAAAAATTCAAGCGAAGGTCTTAATAAGCTTTTAAATCCATAAATAATCTCACACTATGGAAGCTACTACTAGGAGGGCCAAAAATGTTAGACCTACAGTATATGCTAAAATTCTATTGTTGGGGTTGAAGTTGTGTTGCTAGAAGATATTTGACTGGGTTTGTCTTGGACAAAAGAAAGCACATCATGAAGTTGGCTAGACTTGGTCTTGGAACTGGGTATTCATCTTGGAATTTGTTATTTAAAGAATTTATAAGAAGAGAGGATATTTATGGGTTTTCCATTCAAGTGGAGAGGTTTTGGCCCTAGCTTGCAACCTATATCCTATGTTCTTGTGCACTATTGTTCTTCTTGTTTTGGTAGTTGTTTGATGATAAGAACGAACAAAATAATAAGAGAAGAAGCTAACAAGTTGGAAAAGGTAAAAATACATCACAAGCAAATATCAAGTAAAGAGAAGTGATCCTAGATATTTCCCTATATATTTCTTAATACATGTCCCTTCCTAAGAGTCGTCAGATCATTAAGAATGGATATAGCACATTTTTTAGTCATAACACACTTTCTAGTCACAAAAAGACACTTATTTGTCACAATTTCTCATGTTTTTCTTATTGCACTTAGAGAATGTCTTTGAACTAGAATTTTGATGTATATTCTTAGTTTTGGGTCTTTTTTGAGTTTTACTAATGAGTTGAGAAGAATAATGCTTGATCTTTCTCCTCACTCATTATGTTTTTCCATGTTTTACCCTTCCATACTTAGTCATTTTTTTGACCTTGCAACTCCTCTTATAGTCTAGGAAGAGCACACTATGCACTTATAGAACCTATTTTTAACCGTCCTGTGCCATTATGGGCCTCTTCTCTCTCTCTCTCTCTCTCTCTCGTGCACTACATAATTCTAGTCAACAAGGCCCCTTTACTTATTTATTACTCTTCCTCCCTACGCCATTCCTACCTCTGCCTCCTAGTGCAGTGCACTGCGCACTTACAGTAGGTAGTGATCAAGGCCCCTTTACTTATTTATTACTCTTCCTCCCTACGCCATTCCTACCTCTACCTCCTAGTGCAGTGCACTGTGCACTTCCAGTGGGTAGTGATGCCCCTCTTAATGCCTTAGAATTATAGCCTACACCCTCCTTTTAGGCTTGGCCTTCCTCCCTAGTGCATGGTGCAATCCTAGTGAATAGTCCCTACATCCTTGCCTCTTAGAACTATGCCATGCACTCACCTTGCCTCCTTCTCTTCCATAGTTGTGCATGGCATAGTCTCAATCAATAGTACTTGCCTCCTCATCTCCTATAAGTTCACTCTTTTCCTACAAGGTCCCTCTCTCTTCCTTGTGCAATGTTGATCCACAGTCTGTACATTGTATGAATCATCATAGAGTAGGATATTTTTGGGCTAATGTTTTATTTCCATGAGTGAACTACACATGCAAGTGTTCTCAGTAAACATGGAAAAATATGTGTGGGGAGATCTATCAAGAAATTTTTTTGGAGGCATTTTAAAGACAAGTGCACCACATTGAAATAGTTAAGGGAATGATGGAATGTGATGATCAAAGTGACCCATGAATACTCCATAATCTCTCTAGACCCTTTGGAGGGTAGAATGAAACAACAATGCAAGATTTGTTACAAGTATTAAAAACATAGTGGCAATGTAGTCACTTCTCAAAGAACTTCATGTTACAATACATTGGGTTCTAGGTCATTAATGTAAATGACTTGTATTGTTTTCATCACATGATTATGTGGAAAATGATGATGTAATTTCTGGAAAATATTATAAATATAAATATGTGGAATTCCAAAGGTCATATTAGAAGTTGAAGAGTCATGAGGGTAGTTGAAGAGTCATTGAGATATGAAAATTCATCCATCTTGTTATAAAAGAAGCCTCATTACTCAAGAAAGGGACTTTTAACCTTGGCTTCTCCAACTAGGCATTAGAGAGAAATATTATTATTTTGGGGAGAAAGTAGTGGCTTAAAGCTTTGTTATTGTAGCTAGTAGTGTCTCATTGTAACCATGTACCTTGGGAATTTCGCTTAATAATTTCCGCAGAACCTCAACAGGGACAATGGTAGTGAAATCAGTGGAAACTGGTTCCCCCTGATTAGACAGATAAACCCCTCGAGACCCTTGGAAGCATGAAGATCGAAAGGACATACCATTCGGAAGGTTTGGTTTATTAATTAATTAATCAATTAATCAATGCAAATTAATTTAATTAATATATATTAATTAAATTAAATTAAATTAATGGCTTAAATAAATAGAATTAATAATAAAAATTAATAATAAAAATAAAAATTATATTATATTAACTTAAATTAAATTAAATTAATGGCTTAATTAAATAGAATTAATAATAAAAATAAAAATATAATAATAATAAATAATAATAGAGAAATAAGAATTAAAAATATGATTAATCATCATAATAAAATGTGATTAATCATCATGAAAATAAATAAAAGCAAAATAAATAATTTAGGGTTTTTCTATATAAATCAATTAGGTTTTCAATATTGATTTAATTTAACTAATTAATAAAATGAATAAAACAAAAGGAATAATTAATTTTAATTAGTTAAAATCTAGGGTTCAAATTCTAATTAAGTAATTGATTAATTAATTAATGTTAGTCTTAATGTAAATAAAAAATCTGATATTAATTAATTAATTGACGAATTAATTAATTGATTTTTAATTAATCTATTAATAATTAATAGTTAATTGTTACAATAATAAAAATAAAATTAAATATTTTTGAATCTAATTAATAATAGAAATATTAACATAATAATAAATTTAATATTTAAGATTTTAATTAAATTAAAAATTTATGAATTAAATTATCAATTAAATAAAACCTAAAGTAATAGATCAATTAAGCAATTATTGTATTGAGGATTGATTTAATAAAAAAATAAATAATGATAAATATTAATTAAATATAAGTATCTATTAAAATAATGATAAAAATAATAAAAAAATTAAGAAATAATCATGTGTCGTCCCTTATATTAGGGTTCTTTAGTTTATTTATACCCAGGCGCTCAGCTCTTTCTCTCAAATAATCTTTCATTCATCCCTATCCTTCTGATTTGTCCTGATGATGGACCCCCTTTGGGGTTTGAAACATCGGCAGAATGAAGTTAAAACTGTGGACAATCCGGAACATGAAGCTACAAAAAACTTCCACAGAGGCTTGAAATCCAACATAATTTGAAGCTTGTTGAGCCAACACACTTTCACGCATGTATCATGAATATTGTAAGAGTATTCTTTAGATGTTTGTGTTATGTGTTTATGATTTTCATTGTACTAAAAAAATTGAACTACTTTGGTGGCTTTGGTGCTCATATTGTTGAATGTATGTTGTAATTGTTTTAATGATTGTTATGTCTATCTAAACAATTTCTCTATATGGTTAATGATTCTGTCATATGTATGTGTGTGTCTTTATTAGAATAGTAATACTACTTTTCTTTTAAAGGATCACTTTCTCTTCCCTTTCGTTGAAAGAAACTTGATACATATTGCAGTTGAACATTTCACAAGTCTTACTTACTTTCTCATTCAAAAGTAGATGTACGTTTCTCTCTTATGGTAACTATTGTAGCCAAGGAAAATATTTAAGATAATGGCAGTCGAGCCATATTTCGGGTGATGCTCCTATACCAAATGGTTTGAGGTCTAATTTGGACTTCATGTTAGGGAGACCCCCTGTGTGTTGGTGGTTTCCATCACTTTCAACACCTTCCAAATCAATCCCTTGTATGTTGGAGTGTTATTCTTGTGTTGAGTTGCATTCTTATTTTCTTGGTTCAAACAATTTAAAATTTGTCTGAGGGTTCAGTTTTATTTGTGATTACCCTGAATTAAAATATATAACTAATTACATCAATTTCTGTGATTAATAATCAACACACAAACTATTCAACTAAATGGCATATAAATTTCAAAAATTATGAGCAAATAAGACTTACCTATAGCATTGATATACCTTACTTTTGATTTCAGAGTTGTAACACTACTCAGATCCTGCTGACCACAACAATTTTTTAGGGACAATCATCCTCCCAACCATAGGCTTAGTTGCACAAATATTTCTACAACTGGACACCCCTGAGCCCTCAATCAACTACTACTGCTAGGAAAGAAAAATCTCACAACACTCTCCTTTGAAAAGAATGAATGAATGCCTCTTATCCCCCTTTTCACTGATTAAATAGAACAAATTGTTCTAAAAGTGGAAGTGGATTGGAAAGGGATGTGCATGCACACAATCTATGTGTCAACATGTCAACTTTTATTTCCTCGTCTTGATATTTACTTAACTCAACATTTTTTCTTAATTTAACTATTTCTTATTTTATTCCTTTTTACTTTTGTTAACTTTACTTATTCTTACGATATATACTTCAATTTATTATTAATTATTATTTTTATTTTTTAATATTATCTATTCTTCGTTTATTTATTTATTTATTTACTATTATTATCTTTTATATATTTATAATTTTTTTTATAAATCAATATTATTTCACTTTTTATTTATTTTATTATTTGTTTATTTACTTCACGTTTTCCCTACAACCTTTGTTGAACTAGTATACGAAGAGTCATCCAAAGTTACACAACAATGTAAAAGTATGAAGGAATCTCAATTCCTTTTTCCCAACTTTTGGAACTAGGAAAAAATTCACATCGGTCTATATTATAGCCCCAAGGCTCATACCTCATCTTCACCAAGGCGGGAATATGATCCTAGTACTCAATGACTCAGGGCATCTCACAAGGTTGGGCCAACTCCCTCCACACTCACTAAGGTGCAAAACCCTAAGCATCAAAGTCCTCATGCCCCCTCTAGACTTCGCCATCCCATTCTAATATTAGGAAATCAGCTTTCCCAAGATGGTCCCATAACCCCTCAAGAGTTGTCCATCAAGAGATATAAAAGGAAAATGAACCATTGGCATATATAGTGTTTCTTTATTTTGTCCCAACCCATATGGTGTTACATATTCTCCCTCACAATTATGGGACCCTACAAGATCATCAAATAATACGGCACCCTTGGCCCATTTTTGGATTTCATGTCAATCACCACATCTCAACATGTGGCCACTGCATTAGTTATAACATTATAACAAAATAATCCACATGTCATCTCTTGAATGCCATCATGAGAACATAAAATCATTGTTATCACAACATTCTAAATATTAAAATTTTCATACTCATGCCTTTCATAAAATCGGCATGGAATAACCACATGCTTCACATCTTGAAATAACATCATAAGATATAACATCAACTTATCTATATCAAATATATATCATGAAATTGCATAATAAATGGAACCACATGTCAATATAACCTCATATCTGAACATTTTAAAGATGTGAATCATCTCGATAGATATTAAATATAGAACAATAATACATTATAAGCATTCTTAGCATAATTCATCAACAAAAATCAATTTCATTTTCTTGTATAAAAAATGCATACCAACTATGAAATAAGATTATTCAACATCCATATAGGATCTAGCTTATCTCATCAATACTACTAGTGTCATGTTTTCATCAAAATACCAACTACTTTTAAATAATCATTTCATGTTCTTTCTACCAGGAAGTTGTTTATTTACATAGTAAGTATAGTCATTTACATACATCATTAAACTTCAATTGAACCTCATCATCTTGAGACTTAATCCCCAATCATGTATTCTTCCTTCCATAAGGATATTTAATGCAATTCATCATTAATATATCACTAGCCACACAATCATTCTTTAAATAATCAGTATAAAATTAAAATTCCATTATCACTATACATATTTTGTTTATCCATTCAAGTACCATTCTACTCAATGGCAGACAAACACTAGGTCTTGTTTGTTTAATTTTATATCATGCTTAATTTAGTTGCTGAAAGGGTTGGTCGATCCAGAATTATTTATCCATAACTTGGCAATTATTGTTGTTCACCCTCAAAAGATATGCTTATCTCATCAAGTTCCCATCTCACTATCACTTGATCTCTTTTATCATAGATTCACCCTTCTTAAAATAGGACTATGGATTCTTCCACTCAAATTTTGGCTTGTTTACTACTATATTTATTTTATAGTTTGAAACATTTAGAACCACTAGTTCCATTATGGTCCACCACAAGGATGTATGTGCTTGGTGTTCTTAGCAATAACATATTTAAATAATAATGGTATAAATTTGACAAGTTACCTTATATTTAGTCTTAGTATATCATCAATCCCCTCATAGAACAATGATGGTATATCATTCAAGTACATCCTTTGTTAGTTAGTTGTCACTTTTACATAATCCTGCTTCATTTATCATTATAAAATTTCCAACAACATTTATGCATATACTTCATTTTTTTATCTTTGACCATTTAAACTTCTGAACATTTTCCCCGATTATCCCTTATCATTCCTGACCAATTACAAGTGTTCACAACTCCTTTTCTTGAAATTTTAAAATCATACAGGTGATCGCTTGGCCCTTACTAATCATGTTTCTCAATCCACTCATACATGATATCCTTACGAGAACTTTTCATTAAGAGAGATACACTTCTTCATTGTCATTACATAAGTTGGTCATGGGATTTATTACATTTTCAGGGTTCAACCTATCACTTCAATTTCATTCACTAGGTTTGCACCCCAAGGGTGTTGTTTAAGCTTTAATCAACTTATTTAATCTAAGAATTTCCATATTGTTATTTTTCAATGGGGCACCTTACCTACTATGAATAATAGATGATTAGATAGAAGATTATTTCCTTTATGCTTAGATGTTTCCTCTTCTCCCCATTTTCCTTCATGTTTCCATATTATAGTGTTGATTTGGTCTAGTTCCTTCATACTATAAGTAGTGTATCAAGGTTTCCCTTACCTTTTGTTTTTTTTAATGTTGGTTAACATAACTCTTTTATTATTTTTCTTCCCCTCTTAAGAAGCAGTTTCCTTGGAGCAAGACAACCCAATAGACATTAATTATGAATTGGACCACTATAGCTCAACAATCATCTAAATCCATGTTATATAATCTTATTCGTCCAATCGTCTCTAAACTATTAAGTAATCATCACTAGGTTTCCTTCTACAAAACTCAGGCTAGTTTGATCCCAATGTTCTAAGCTTATAGGCTCCCTTTCTAGTCTATGGCGTAAATCCCTATAGAAACATGATACACTTGATGATATTGATTCTTTTTCGAATCGATGTTCCTCCTAAAGATCATATCTCTCATGGCTTTCATTTATTCCATACCTCATTCATGCAAGAGCCTCAACCAATTGACCATACTTTCATTAAAATTATCAAGCCCACCAATCTCAATGGGTCACCAATAATCCACAAAGAACAATCTCATTCTTAAACACTAGAAAATAGTTATACATGTCAAAACAACAAAAATTTCTCCATAGTTATTTCAAAATAGATGTATTATTTTTGTTCATCACTAGTGAGCATTTTATGGCCCTTGTATAACCAAAAAATGTGTGCAGTTCAATCTCTTTGAATATAGAGCTAAGGAACAAATCGATATTCATAGTTAATATAGGAATCAAATTAAATCCTTCTTTCCTCTCTTAAGAGTGTTGTTTCTTTATTTATTTTTTACCATGTGCTTTTAATTCAATTTCAAAAATATATTTTGATTTTAATAAAAGAAATAATATCGAAATAAATTAATATATTAAAACATTCCTCTAAAGAATCAAATAATTATATTTTCTCTCTCTTATACCTCTTTTACTATCCAAATTGTGTTACTCGCACCTTCTTATAATCATAAATTAAATTCACATACTCACAACAAAGTTTTAGCGCTACTCAGATCTTGCTAACCATAACAAATTTTTAGGGGAACCCTCCACCCAACCATAGGCTCACTTGCACAAATATTTCTACAACTCGACACCTTGAGCCCTCAATCAACTACTACTACCAGGGAATATTTTTCTCATAGAATTCTCCTTTGAAAAGAATGAATGAATGCTTATTATCTCCCTTTTCACCTATCAAATAGAACAAATTGCTCTAAAAATGGAAGTGGATTGGAAAGGGATCTACATGCACACAATCTATGTGTCAACATGCCAACTTTTATTTCTTCATCTTGATTTTTACTTAACTACACATTTTTCTTAATTTAATTCTTGCTTATTTTATTCCTTTTTAATTTTCTCAACTTTACTTATTCTTATGATATATAACTTTAATTTATTATTAATTATTATTTTATTTGTTATCATTATCTTTTTTATTATTTATTATTTATTTTACTATTATTATCTTTTCTTTATTATTTATTGTTTTATATTTATTTATTAATATTAAATTTTTATTATTATTATTATTATCATTATTCCCCCTCCTTAAGGATCTTTCATCTCGAAGTTAAGTAATCATTTAACTTTTATTATTTTATTTATTTGTTTAATATTTCATGTTTTCCCTACAACCTTTGTTGAACTAATATACAAGAATACATCGAAAGTTACACAACACTAGAAATATCAAGGAATCTCAATTCCTTTTTCCCAACTATTTGAACTATGCATAAATCCACATTGGTCTATTCTATAGCCACAAGGCTCAGACCTCATCTTCCCCAAGGCAAGCATCCAGTCCTAGTACTCAATGACTCGAGGCATCTCGCAAGGTTGGCCCAACTCCCTCCACACTCACTAACGTGCACAACCTTAGGCATCGAAGTCTTCACGCCCCCTCTGGACCTCGCCATCCCAATCCAATATCAGCCACTCAACCTTCCCAAGATGGTCCCTTAACCCCTCAAGCGTTGTCCCTAAAAAGCTATAAAAGGAAAAAGAACCACTGGCATATATAGTGTTGATTGAGTTTTTCCCAACCCATATGGTGTTACATATTCTCCCTCATAGGTATGAGCTTCCACAAGATCATCAAATAAAACAGCCCTCTTGGCCCATTTTTGTAGCTCTTGTCAATCACCACATCTTAACATGTAGCCAGTGCATTAGTTATAACATCATAATAAAATAATCCACATGTCATCTATTGCATGCCATCAAGAGAACATAACATCATTGCTATCACAACATTCTAAATATTAAAATTTGCATGCTCATGCCTGTCATAAAATCAGCATGGAATAACCACATGCTTCACATCTTGAAATACCATCATAAGTTATAATGTCAACTTATCTATATAAAATATATACCATGATATTGCATAATAAATGGAACCCCATGTACATATAACCTCATATCTGAACATTGTAAATATGTGAATCATCTCAATACATATTAAATATAGAACAATAATACATTATAAGCATTCTAATCACAATTCATCAACAAAAAGTAATTTCATTTTATTTTATAAACAATGCATACCAACTATGAAATAATATTATTTAACATCCATCTAGGATTTAGATTATCTCATCAATATTACTAGTGTCATGTTTTCATCAAGATACCAACTACTTTTCAATAATCATTTCATGTTCTTCTACCAGGAAGTTTCTTATTTACACAATAAGTATAGTCATTTACATACATCATTAAACTTCAATTGAGCCTCATCATATTGAGACTTAATCCCCTATCATGTATTCTTCCTCCCTCAAGGATATTTTATGAAATCCATCATTAACATATCACTAGCCACACAATCATTCCTTAAATCATCAATATAAAATTAAATTACATTATCGCTATACATATTTTATGTATCCATTCAAATACCATTCTACTCAATGGCACACAAACACTAGGTCATCTTTGTTTAGTTTTCTATCATGCTTAATTTAGTTTCTAAAAGGGTTGTTTGATCCTTAATTATTTATCCTTAACTTGGTAATTATTGTTTTTCACCATCAAAAGATATGTTTATCATATCAAATTCCCATCTCATTACCCCTTGATCTCTTTTACCATAGATTCACCCTTCTTAAAATAGGACTATGGATTCTTCAACTTCAATTTTGGCTTGCTTAATACTATATTTAGTTTAGAGTTTGGAACATTTAGAACCACTATTTCCATTATCCTCCACCACAAGGTTGTATGTGCTTGGTGTTATTAGCAATAACATATTTAAATAATAATGGTATAAACTCGATAAGTTACCTTATATTTAGTCTTAGTATATCATCAATCCCCTCATAAAAAAATGATGGTAGATCATTCAAGTAAATCCTTTGTTAGTTGGTTGTCACCTTTCCATAATCATTGTCCATTTCTCATTACAAAACTTCCAACAACATTTCTTCTTATACTTCATTTTTTATCTTTGACCATTTAAACTTTTGGACATTCTCTCAAGTTATCACTTGTCTCTTGACCAATTACAAGTGTTCACAACTCCTTATATTGATATTTTAAAATTATATAGGTGATCTCTTGGCCCTTACCAATCATGTTGCTCAATCCACTCATAAATATCCCTAAGATAACTTGTCATTAAGAGAGATCCCAATTTCCATTACATGAGTTGGTCATGGGCTTTATTACATTTTCAGGGTTCAACCTATCACTTCAATGTCATTCACTAGGTATGCACCCCAAGGAAGTTGTTTAATATTTAATCAAATTATTTAATCTAAGAATTTCCATATTGTTCTTATTTAATGGGGCACTGTACCTACTATCAATAATAGTTGACTAGGTAGGAGATTATTTCCTTTATGCTCAGATGTTTCCTCTTTTCCCTATTTACCTTCATGTTTCCATATTATAAGTGTTGATTTGGTCTAGTGCCTTCATACTATAAGTAGTGTATCAAGGTTTCCCTTACCTATTGTTTTTAAATGTTGGTTAACATATCTCTTTTATTACTATTCTTCTCCTCTTATGAAGCAATGTCCTTGGATCAAGACAGCCCAATAGACATTAATTATGAATTTGACCAATATAGCTCAACAATAATCTAAATCCATCTTATATAATCTTAGTCATCCAATCATTTGTAAACTATTAAGTCATCATCACTAGGTTTCCTTCTACAAAACTCATGCTAGTTTGATACTAATGCTCTAAGCTTACAAGCTCCCTTTCTAGTCAATGGGGTAAATCCCTATAGCAGTAGGATACACCTAATGATATTGATGTTTTTCTAATCGATGTTCATCCTAAAGATCATATCCCTCATGACTTTCATTGATTCCATACCTCATTCATGCAATAGCCTCAACCAATGGACCATGCCTTCATTAAAATTATCAAGCCCACCAATCTTAATGGGTCACCCATAATCCACAATGAACAATCTCATTATTAAACACTGGAAGATAGTTGTACTTGTCACAAAAACAACAATTTCTCCATAGTTATTTCCAAATAGATGTAATATTTGTGTTCATCACTAGTGAGCATTTTATGGCTCTTGTATAACCAAAAAATGTGTGCAATTCGATCTCCATGAATATAGAGCTAAGGAACAAATTGATATTCATAGTTAATATAGGAATCAACTTAAATCCTTCTTTCCTCTCTTAAGAGTGTTGTTTCTTTATTTATTTTTACCATGTACTTCTAATATAGTTTCAAAAATCTATTTTGATTTTACAAAAATAAACGAATATCGAAATAAATTAATATATTAAAACAATCCTCTAAAGAACCAAATAATTATATTTTCTCTCTCTTATACCTCTTTTACTATCCAAATTATGTTACTCACACCTTCTTATAATCATAAATTAAATTTGCATACTCACAACAGAGTTGTAACACTAATCAGATCATGTTGACCACAACAAATGTTTATAGACAACCCTCCACCCAACCATAGGCTTAGTTGCACAAATATTTCTAAAAATGGACACCATTAAGCCCTCAATCAATTACTACTACTAAGGAATATTTTTTCTCATAACACTCTCCTTTCAAAACAATGAATGAATGCTTCTTATCTCCCTTTTCACCCATTAAATAGAACAAATTGTTCTAAAAATGGAAGTGGATTGCAAAGGGATCTACATGCACACAATTTGTGTGTGAACATGCCAATTTTTATTTCTTTGTCTTGATTTTTACTTAACTCAACATTTTTCTTAATTTAACTCATTCTTATTTTATTGCTTTTTAATTTTGTTAACTTTACTTATTCTTATGATATATAACTTCAATTAAGTATTAAGGTATTATCTTTATTTGTTATTATTATATTTTATTCGTTATTTATTATTTATTTACTATTATTATCTTTTGTTTAGTATTTATTGTTTTATCTATTTATAAATAAATTTATTTCACGTATTATCATTATTATTATTATTTATTGATTTTTTATTATGGGGCACTATATACTCCACCTCTTTAAGGAACTTCGTCCCGAAGTTAAGTTTAGTCATTTACCTTTTATTATTTTATTTATTTGTTTATTACTTCATGTTTTCCCTAAAAATTATGCTGAACTAATAAACCAGTAGGCATCGAATGTTACACAACATTGTATAAATATCAAGGAATCTCAATTCCCTTTTCCCAACTTTTGGAACTAGGCATAAAGCCACATCAGTCTACATTATAGCCCCTAGGCTCAGACCTCATCTTCACCAAGGCAAGCATGTGGTCCCAATACTCAATGACTTGGGGCATCTCGCAAGGATAGCCCAACTCCCTCCGCACTCACTAAAGTGCACATCCCTAGGCATCGAAGTCCTCACACCCCCTCTAGACTTCGCCATCCCAATCCAATATCAGGCACTCAGCCTTCCCAAGATCATCCCATAACCCCTCAAGAGTTGTCCATCAAGGGCTATAAAATGAAAAATAATCGCTGGCATATATAGTGTTGATTGAGTTTTTCCCAACCCATATGGTGTTACATATTCTCCCTCACAGGTATGGGCTTCCATAAGATCATCAAATAAAATGACCCTCTTGGCCCATTTTTGGAGTTCTTGTCAATCACCAAATATGAACATGTGGCCACTACGTTAGTTATAAAATCATAATAAAATAATCCACTTGTCATCTTTTGCGTGCCATCATGAGAACATAACATGATTGCTATCACAACATTCTAAATATTAAAAGTTGAATTCTCATGCCTCTCATAAAATCAACATGGAATAACTACATGCTTCACATCTTGAAATACCATCATAAGTTATAACAACAACTTATCTATATCATGAAATTGCATAATAAATGGAACCACATGTCAATATAACCTCACATCCAAACATTTTAAATATGTGAATCATCTCAATACATATTAAATATAGAACAATAATACATTATAAGCACTCTTATCACAATTCATAAAAATAAAAAAAAAAATCAAATTCATTTTCTTGTATAAATAATGCATATCAACTATGAAATATTATTATTCAACATCCATCTAGGATCTAGGTTATCTCATCAATATTACTAGTGTCATGTTTTCATCAAGGTAGCAACTACTTTTCAATAGTCATTTCATGTTCTTCCTACCAGGAAGTTCTTTATTTACACAGTAATTATAGTTCATTTACATACATCATTAAACTTCAATTGAGACTCATCATCTTGAGACTTAATCCCCAATCAATAATAGTTTACTAGATAGGAGATTATTTCCTTTATGCTTAGATGTTTCATCTTTTCCCCATTTTACTTCATGTTTCCATATTATAGGTTTTGATTTGGTCTAGTGCCTTCATACTATAAGTAGTGTATCAAGGTTTACCTTACCTATTCTTTTTTACATGTTGGTTAACATAGCTCTTTTATTATTGTTCTTCGCCTCTTAAGAAGTAGTGTCCTTGGAGCAAGACAACCCAATAGACATTAATTATTAATTCAAGAAATATAGCTCAACGATCATCTAAATCCATGTTATATAATCTTAGTCATCTAATCATCTCTAAACTATTAAGTCTTCATCTCTAGGACTCCTTCTACAAAACTCATGCTAGTTTGATCTCAATGTTTTAAGCTTATAGGCTCCCTTTCTAGACTATGGGGGAAATCCCTATAGCAACATGATACACTTGATTATATTGATTTTTTTTCCAATCGATGTTAATCTTAAAGATGATATCCCTCATGACTTTCATTGATTCCATATCTCATTTATGCAAGAGCCTTAACCAATGGACCATACTTTCATTAAAATTATCAAGACCACCAATCTTAATGGGTTACCCATAATCCACAAAGACCAATCTCATTCTTAAATAGTAGAATATAGTTGTACATGTCACAACAACAATTTATCCATAGTTATTTCCAAATAGATGTAATATTTTTGTTCATCAATAGTGAGCATTTTATGGCCCTTGTATAGCCAAAAAATGTGTGCAATTCGGTCTCCATGAATATAGAGCTAAGGAACAAATCAATATTAATACTTAATATAGGAATCAACTTAAATCCTTCTTTCCTCTCTTAAGAGTGTTGTTTCTTTATTAATTTTTACCATGTACTTCTAATATAATTTCAAAAATATATTTTGATTTTAAGAAAGGAAATGAATATCGAAATAAATTAATATATTAAAATATTCCTCTAAAGAATAAAATAATTATATTTTCTCTCTCTCATACTTATTTTACTATCCAAATTATGTTACTTTCACCTTTTTATAATCATAAATTAAATTTCCATACTTTATATATCTATAAAATACACATATATCAAATTGTTTCATATCATTTTTCCAGTACAAGTTTGACACTCTAAAACTATAACCAATTTTATCGTCTATATACAATCATATTATAATTCACTCCAATAGTGTACGCAATGAAAAAAGGAAAATGGAACCTTCGGAAATGACTGGTTCACAGCAAATTACAGTTTATTTTTCATTCACCTTTATCCATTAATTCGTACATTCCTAGCAGAAGCTCTTGATTAATTCATAAGACATTGAATTATTTGAAGGAAAAATAGTGTTCTTGGAAAAATGGTGCTGGTGCTTTGGTGGAATTAGTATCCCTCATTATGGTAACTTAGTCACATATCCATTGAATATATCGTGGGGAGAATAGATTTTGTTGTCTCATGTTGGAAGGAAGTATTCTATCGAGAAAAGGATAAAGATTTCCTTCTTTAGAGAAATCACACCGTCCTTACCCTATGATTTGTCTTGCAACTCATTAAAATGTAATTTGATTAAAAAGTAAATTTTTACATGAATGGGTTAAATCTATTTATATCTGGGTTCCGTTCTATGTCTACAGTTGCCTAGAGGGATATTCAATGTATATGCATCTAACAATTTATATGTTACATAGTAAAACCAGCCAAGCAACAAAATCTTAGTGAAAGTAAATGACTAATATCAAACCACAAGGATTCTATGTGAAATTCATTATTGGGTCTATCTCCTTGACTACATGCTTAGATGCACGTTTGTAAAATATTTTACAGTTGTATTACGAACTAAATATGTTCTCAAGTGACTAGAACAACCATTATTTAAAAAAAAAAGTAAGTAAATTAGAGAGCACAAGGGTTCTATAGTTGTTTTGATCGTGTGAAAACAAATGATTCGTTTGAAGAGATTTGTTGATCTACAACCTAATTTCTACAAAATAATGAGACAAAGATCCCATATGTCCTACTTTCTACCTCTTTTTCTAGATAGACTAATATCTTTTGACCTCATCAATTTTCCTTTGCTCTCAAGAATCCCTTGAGCCTCAATAAAAAATGGATTTGGACACGTGTTGTAAACTCTCTGCTTGTCTTCCAATATAAATATCAAAGATTCAAAGATGTATTAAACTCTTATCTCTTTTATTCCCTCACTTATCACCCCTCTCCACCTAGAAAATGCTTCAACATTGGCAGTTAATCCTCTGCCCCGACTCACCTGACAAAGCCATCAATTATATCCTTAACACAGATCTAGAGTTGCAACTCCTTCATGTCAATAGAGAAAGGTTTGACGAGGAAAATGATACTATCATGACATGTTTCTTAGATTAATCTAGCCCATGTACTTACCATTATGACAATTATTTTCCAGCTCCAACTACCTTGGGAGGTTATTCTAAGAATTTAGTTGCAAAATAATCAGTTGTCTAGTAGGGATAAGCTTGTTACTGATGAAAATTTTCTAGTTATTAGGTCCAATTGATTTTTTTCCATGGTGAAGTTTATTTGGAACAAGAAGGATTTGTTACTTTCTCAGTTCTTCCCACATATGTATTTAGGGTTATTTTGTTTCCTTTGGTTATGTAGTGAAGACAATGGCATATGGGGATATGCCCTAGAGGTCCACTACAATCCGGAGAACATCCTAGCCCCTCTATCAAGATATGTGTTACTTTGGTTCATAATGGTTCTAAGTGTTACATTACTATTTTTTATAAACTCATTGAATACATTCTTTGTATAGATTTGTATAGCTCTAAAGGATAATTAGAGAATTTTTTGGAATTTTCTTAAATACATTCTATATTAGAATTTCTTTAAGTTAAAGTAAAACTCACTTACAATCAATTCAATTAGTCCATGAATTATTTTCAACAACCCATTTCTTATATGCATGTAATTGCAAGTAAAACTTTCTATTGTTAGTAAGGAAAGGGTGTGACATGATGGTTTGATGGTTACTTCTTAGTTACCATGAGTTTCCAATTACCATGCTTAGAATGAACATTGAGGGCAAGCCAACACCTCTCTACTTCTATCAAAATTAAAACTTTAAAATAAGAAAAACTCTTCCCAATAAAGTAATTGAATATAGACTTCTAACCAATGTTTTATAATTGAAATTGATTTTATTGAGACCTAATAAATAACAAGTTTTTGATAAATAGATCCATGAAATTTTCATGCAATCTTAGAAAGCTCTCAAAGTTTTATATATATATATAGAGTATATATCATTTTTTTTCTTTTTAAAAATTTGCAAAGATTTCAAACATAAACCCTATCTAATAACTTAAATATGCATATAAAATTTGTTGTATATTGATACAAAAAGTTTTTTAGATCTCAAGGGTTGCAACTTGGCTCTAATACCATATGTAACGAACTAGAATTAAAATACAAAACCAATTAAATCAATTTATGTGATTAATAATCAACACACAAACTATTCAACGAAATGGCATATAACTTTCAAAAACCATGAGCAGAGAAAACTTAATTGTAGCAATGATATACCCTACTTGTGATTTTGGAGTTGTAATGCTACTCAGATCCTATTGACTACAAAAAAAAAAAATTGGGACAACTCTCCACCAAATCGTAGGCTCAAATGTTCAAATCTTTCTATAACTAGCCACCCCAAGCCCTAAATTAACTACTACTACCAATGGAATCCTTTGTCTCACAGCACTGTCCTTCGAAAACAATGAATGAATTCTTCTCATCTCCCTTTTCATCTATTAAATAGAAGAAATTGTTCCAAAAATGGAAGTGGATTAGAAATGGATCCGCATGCACACAATCCATGTGTTAACATGCCAACTTTTATTTATTTTTCTTATGTTTTACTTAACTCAACATTTTTCTTAATTTAACTCTTACTTATTTTATTCCTTTTTTACTTTTGTTAACTTTACTTATTCTTACTATTTTTATAGTGTATATATATAGATATAGATATAGCTCTAGTTTATTATTGATTATTTTGTTTATTTTCTATTATTATATTTTTCAACGTTATTTATTAATTATTTACTATTATCGTTTTTTCTTTTATTATTTATTGTTTATTTTTTTATATATTAAATTATTTCATTTTTTTGATTAATAATAATAATAATAATTATATAATATATTTATATTTATTATTATTATTTATTATATTAATTATTTGGCATTATGTTGTTGATTATGATTGGGTAGGTATTGTTAGTGTTAGTATTTGCATCCTGCCATGAGTGATCAAAAATCCTCTTTTCATATCATTTTAAGGGTCTGATTCAAAAAAAAAATTATCATTCCACTAGCTCATGCAAAAAAAGTAGTCACTGATGGTAGTCCTAGTCGAAAAACATCACTCTTCCCTAAATGTGATTACTTGCTCGCATAGTTTCATATCTTGTTAACTGTACATCATCCATAAAGTTATTTTTATCATGCCATTTGTATTAGTCATGAGGTCATTATGTCATCTTGAAATTCAGTCCTTCATGGTCTCATTTTATCATTTCATGTGTTCTTCAAGTAATTTTTGTATCAATCCCTTGGTCAAACGCACAGCGCCTAGGGTGTTGTGCACTTTTGTGGGGCATCTTTTGGAGAAATGGCCACCACCATGGGATTTAGAAGACCATTTACACTCAAGAAAACCATGTTTCTATATTTGAAAGTCAAAACTACTAGGTGGAAAAGGCAAAAAACCACCTAAAAATCATGTTTCTGCCTATTTTCTGAGCCATGTGCTGCACGTTTGAGTAGTCTTAGAAGCTTGCAATTTTGGAGGGGCAAATCAAGCTCAATTTGAAAACTAGGGGCATTTTTGGAAACTAGATAGGATAAGCTTTCCAATGAGCTATTCTGAGCTAGATTTGTACACCAGGAAGGCAATCAAAACTCACACTAAATATGGCACTGTGCACTTCCTTCAGATGTTGCGCATTTGACACTGGCGTTGTGGATTTGATAGGCAGCGAAAGTTTTCACTGTTTCTCTCATAAAATACTTTTCACCTGTGGGATTTTGATTTTTCACTGATGTACTTCAAGTGTGTTTTTGTTACCTAGGGTAGATACATCATAGGAATGGCCTAAGTGGCATGTAATGAATTAGTTTGCTTGATATTAGGGATGAGTCAGTTTGACAACCCTAGTCTTTAGCTATCAGTTCAGTCTTTTGTGCAATTTCTCCTCCTCTCATGGATTCAACCCCTGAGGCTAGGATTAGTTGTTTTGAGGCCTATATCATGTATTTTTGCAGTCATTTTATAGGTTGGACTTAGTGTGGATGCCTAGAGCTTGATTGTACACTTTTATAAGTAGTTTGGCATGAGATCAATAAGAATTGCAGCTATTTTTATGGGATCCCTATGGTATGGAGTTTTAGTACAGTTTCTTCTTATGTGATTATATGCTTATATGTTTTATGTATGCCATTAATTATTTAATTACTTAATTTTTTCAAGTTTGATAGGCAGAATTCATTGCATCAGTGCTCTGCCTTGGGAAACCAGTCACCATTTCATGTTTTCTGTAGTCCAGGAAGGATCCATGATTGTCACATGCCCTTCTTAGCTTTTCACCAGTCTTAAACATCTCACCTCATCAATCTCTATAGTGCTAAAGCCTATGCCTACCTTGCCCCATAGAACACCCTGCATTTTTGACCTAATTTCCCAGACCTACACTACCCAGCTCCTCCTGATCTGGAAAAACCCCTTCATAATCCAATCAAAAATTTTGTGCTACTATACCTAGCCTAATATCCTTTACCTAATTATGTCATCTTGACTGAGATCCTTACGAAGAGAGCCCTCTCCCAGCCTAGTAGGGCTAGCTACTTGGCTAAGTGTGGTTTGTGGTTACCCTGGCATTGCCTTCCTTCAGCCTGACATTCAATCCAGGTGATAACAAGTACTTTTCCAAAAATTATCTGATATATTATTGGCGTAAGTGACTAAAGATGTTGGTTGAATATTGACAAATCACCTCCAAAGTTTTCAAGTATGCCAAGTGTTATGCAGATGAGTCTAGTTCTACAGAAATATCATATCTCCCTAGGATTGACAACCAAACCTAGCAACAAATAGATAAATAAATGAAAACATTCCCTAATTTATGATTGAATCACAAATACAAAAAGGATGTAAAGCTCATACCTTTTCATGGAATGCTCATTGACAACCCCGTTATTGTCCTTTGTAGCTTTCAACCTTCTCCCTCAATGCTCCAATAGGATATCTACATAGACAAATCCAAACAAGAGATAAAAACATTAAATATATCAAATATTCAATCATAATCCATGTAAGAGATCAAGGAGCCTTACAATAAACATTATAGTAAATTCATATGGGAAAGAGACAAATATTTGTATTAATGATAAAGAGAAAGAGATTTACAACCAAGTGCCTTGATGTTGGATTCTCCTTGCAATGATCCTCAACCTAAGCCTTTTAAAATGAAAATAACTCCAATGGAAATTTGAGCATCATATTGGTAAGTTGAGAGGTCTAAAATGGAAACCCAACTCTCTTTGAAGGCATTGTACTTATAGGAAGGAGTGGAAGTTGAGAGATCCCGGAAGGAAGGAGAGAAATCCATAATGATTGGGATGGATCTACTATAGGAGGAAGGAGGTCCAGGATATGGGGAACTTGAGCTCAATCTCAAACAAATTGGCATAGATATTAACCACAAGTCTTCTAGGAAAGGAAGCTTCATTTAATTTTTATTTTTATTCACGTAAGAAGATCATCATGACTATAATAAAGGAAACCTACAATGACATCATGGGTAATTAGTTATTCAAGGTATGACAATCCCAGTTTGTGAAATAAGGACCCACGAGGATATCCAAATTTAAGGTTTTTAAGTATTTAACCCAAGATTCCTGTATTTGATGATAGATACTTCTTCCTTCTTTAAATGGGATTTATGACCATATTTCATCGGATTGCAAAAGACGCGGATTTGGTATCATTTGCATAAGAGTGACAAAATGATGTGTAACATATTACCCCATAAAGTACACATTCAAAACTAATATGATGGCTGAAGTGATTTAACCATGCAAAGGAAAGGATCAAGGAATCACTATTAGGAGACATCCAAATCAAAAAATGAAAGGGATTTTATTATAATATCAATATCATCACTAAGGTAAGCATTCCCATAATCAAAGTAGAAGTATCTCAAAGAATAAGTATGAAGATGTAAAAATATCCTCGTCAATAATAGACTCAATATGGATACAACCATCAAATATGGATCCATTTTACAATCATGAATATTTAAAACACCACACAACTTAGATATATAGACAAGATCTAGGATCTTCGTCTTCTATAAATCTATTTGAAGTACAAATCTGACCATGTGAATGAGTGTCTTGAAGTCGAATGAGATAGAGACCATCTGATTACTGAATGATGATGAAGATAGTTAATAAATGAGAGAGAAACCACCAATAATTAAAATGGTTCTCAAGGTAATCAACTATAATCTATGGGGTGTGAATAAATTTATTGAGGTTGAACACCCATAAAATCATTTGATTGAAGGCCAATGATGAGAACTTGTCATCAGAAGTGAGAAACCTTCCATTAAGGCATCCAGGATCTAAGGTACCAAGGGAGGTTTCTAGATCAAATTCCTAGATAATGAGCTAAAGTTGATAGGAATCAACCTGTCATAGGAGGGCCTATGAAACAAAACACATGTCAAGTTTTGAAGAAAATTTTGGAGTAATTCAGATCTAATTTAGGGACGACCAACACGATTGAAGGCAAAGATTGCAAACTAATGTTTTCTATGGTTGGACATCACTTGAACATACTGCTGAAACAAAATTTTGACTTGGTATAATTTAACTCAAAATAGGACCAGAGACTAATATGAAGACTTTCAATTAGGTATGATCAATTTAGAGCTAAATGGATTTCCCAACCCTGACATGAAAAGTGACAAAGTGTCATGTTCAAGAGCGACTAACTGCCTTTACAAAATACAAAAGATAAATGTTCCTTTCCCATTTTCCCCCACCATTACTAGAAAGTACCTCTTTATTTTTACACAATATTGAGGAGTATAACATATGGTTTTCATATAATCTCATCCTTCAGATGAGTCCTTCAGAATATTTTTAATGAACCCTAGGAAGGAGTGGTTTGGTCTCATCATGATTGACAAGTCGTATATTTTTTTATTTTTTTATGAGTCTAATACAGGGGTAACTCGATGTCATTTTCATATTTAGAGAGTTTGAAAAGACACAAAAGGAAAATCCAGAGTGTTATTTTTCATAAATTTAGTCTCTCGATATCAATAAAGTGTAAAATAATACCAGAGTGTTCTTTTTCAAACAAGTGTATTATTATATATTTTTAACATCGACAATATTTTTATGTTTCGAGAGTCTAAAAAGAGCTTAAGCATACTCCAGGGGGTTAATTTTTCATTCAGTTTTAACGAGGCTGAAAAATTGATAAAATTGTACTCAATAACTTATTCTCATGTATTTATGAGCACGAGAAGAAATAAAGACTAGACTTGAAATAAGTTTCATTTTTACACAATCTTGAAACAAAGAAAAAAATTGTGCTTGAGATAGGTTACCATTCCCCAAACATAATTCCATAGGTTAGTAGCTTTACTCCAACATGATAGTTTGAGACACACGCCCCCCAAGATTTGTTTTATCTGCCCAAGTAGGCTACTAGTTACTAATAGGTGAATTCAATGAAGGTTTACAAGATCTAGTCAAAGACTCAAATCAATTAGCAGGGGATCTATTTCATTTTTTAAAGATCTTGACACGGGAAAAGAAATACGCTCTTAGAATCTTGTTTCATATTTTAGCGAGCATTACACAAGAAAGAACCATGCTCATGGAACCTTGTTTCATTTTTCAATGAGTTTGACATAGGAAAGGGAACTATGCTCATGGCACCTAATTCACTTTTTAACAAGATTGACATAGAAAAGGAACTATGCGCATAGCACCTTTCTTTATTTCTTAATGAGATTAATACAAGAAAAGAACTATGCTTGGGACCTTGATCATGCCTTTCAAGATGACAAAGCTCTGGAAGGAATACATACCAAGGGACACACCTCGATCATGGATTCCAAGAGGACTTCATAAGATGGAAGGGCAATTCTCTGGAAGGAATACATGTAAAGGGATTCAATAGGGGTAGGAATATCAAGCTTAACTGTCCCCATTGAAGGTTTCATTATGTCACCTATCATATCTAGGTCAAAATAAGTTGAGCATATAGTGAGAGGCTCTTTTTCATCAGTAAGTGAAGGCATGGGATAGTTCACCACATAATTAATCTATGGTGAGGTGGATACCACTTGCATATAGGGAATAGTTAGATATGTAAAATGGTCATAAGTCAAATCATAACCAACAAATGAAAGTTGATCAATACTCACA
This sequence comes from Pinus taeda, assembly GCA_000404065.3. NCBI lineage: Eukaryota > Viridiplantae > Streptophyta > Pinopsida > Pinales > Pinaceae > Pinus > Pinus taeda. The sequence continues at coordinate 144,058 of APFE031229446.1, forward strand.
ATGTTTTCATTGTGAGGGAAAGACAACACACGAAAGATTGTGAGCATGACAACTTTCATGGCATAGACATAGTCTCACCCAAGGATCAAATTAAAATCGAAGGGGCCTTGGACTACCATAACATCGATATAGACCATTTTACCTTCTAAGGTAATTGGAAGAGGAGGAAGGATCCCTAAAGGCTCACTAGCGCAGATTCCGAGTAACAGACACAAGATGAGGGGAACCAAAATCTTTCCAAGTGGTTGAGGATAAAATACTAACATAACCACCTTCATATACAATAGTGAGACACACATTCTTACCATATTCTTTCATAATTATTTGAAAAGGGGTGGAAAATGGGATATGAGGCTCTCTCATTCTATTCCAATCAAAGGAAATGACCTCAGTACTTGGAGGGGGTTCCATTGAAACAAGTGAAATGCCCTCTTGTGCAGTGGAATCTGAAGAAATAAGAAGAACATAAGTGGTATTAACGTCACTCTCTAAGGGGATAGTGATATCAACCAAATATGGCATCAAATCCACCACTTCATCAACCAAAGGTTCATCAACCTAAGTGGTATGGGTTTCACTCTGCAAGGTAAGAGTGGCATTGATTGAACTGCTAATGTGATCAATTACTTCGTCAACTTATGTTAGGTTGGGAGAAATCTTACAGTAACCAATTGGAAGTTTTTAGTGAGAAAAAATAATATTTTGTAACAATTTGTAGGCTTATCCATATGAGGGAAAACGTGAGTTTGATTACTCCCTTCACATAACCTACAAGGAAACCTAAATTTACCCTTTTTCCCTAAATTTTTACAATCTCTAGTTGATGGATCAATATAAAGTTGATGAGAATATTCCAAACACTTTTCTAAGACTCTAGGTATACCAATACAATCCTTAAGAAGGTGGTCACCTTTACAAACCTTACAAGGATATTTGGGCTTGTGACACATGTTGGTAGGTTCCTCAACACTATCAACACTCATAGCCATGTTTGGTTGGTTATAGCCTTTATTATCTTGCTTCTTCTTCTTCTTCTTAGCCACTTGGTTACTAGCATTAATAATTTCAAAAGATCAAGAAGAATAAATGGAAGAAGACATGATGGGTGAAGAAGGTAAAGGGTCAACACGAGGTTGGTGTTTTGAAATGAAGAACTTGGTTGAGGAGAAGAACTTGATTGAGGTGGAACAAATTGAGTGTTTGAGACCAAAGAAGTTGAAAAAAACCATATGATTAAACCTATTTTGAATCTAGGAAGAGACAACATAGCCATGTAAGGAGGACCAACATTTTTAAAGCAAGGAAAAGGACTAAGAACCCCTTTAAAAGGGGTTCCCCTCTTGGTAAATTATTAAATTTTTGTCATAGTAAATTTCAATTAGGAAATTTTAACAATGTATGATAGTCCAATTCACAATTTTAATCAATTAATGAAATCTTAGTAGTCAAAAGGGTCACTAGGTATCAAACGTTTACCAAGTTGATGTAAACTACTATATACCATTAGGTACATGTAGGAAATCTCCCTAAATGTTGTGTTCATTGTATCACATACAACAAGGCGATTGAATTGGCTACTTATGGATTGTTTTCATCCTATAAGGGGGCTTCCTATATACCTGGGGTATGTGGAAGTAAAGTTTGTGTTAGTGTTGTCTAATGCATAAATATACTATGGGAATCTTCCTATATTCTCATCATGCATGGAGCACCTTCCGATTGGAAGAATGGTCCTATATTCTTTGAGGTACATGGAATATTAACCACTTGAAAAATGCAACGCTGACAAGAAATGACAACTCCTATATTTATAGACATTGGAACATGTCTTCTAACCTAGACCCACACCAAATGTGATTATTGTTGATCAATTGTTTATTTTAAATACTTCGATTTGTTTTATGTCTCACTTCTCACTTTTCAAATGTATATGATAACCAAATGATATAATAACTTAATTCCAAATTAATGTACAAAATATGGAATTATAACCTCTTCAATTCCATGAAATCCTTCTTATGAGAAGATTTATTTCACCTTTCAATAAATTCAAAGATCTTACCTTCAACAAATTCCATTTCACCAACAAACTAAATGATTCAAAAATCCTTTTTCAAAAGACATGGATACTTTCTACAATTTTCACAAGGGTATATATATACTTGTAAAAGAGAGAAAGAATTACAACGTGCAAAGAATTTGTTCCAACAAACAACAAGATTTTGTAATGAATGAATAAATTTATAAGAGAAAACCCAACAAATTCTCTAATGCACACTTTTTCATAATGAAACAATCAATGCAAATCAATCCAAGCACAGTTTTCCTTTTTTTATGAAAACAAGATTTTATATGTAATCTAGTAAAAAAAAATTCAAGACACAAACCATAAGACTCTGAAAATGATTACTGTTAATAGATAAATAAAGATGTAAATTACCTAATCATTTACAAGGGTGACTCTTTCCTTCAATAGGTTAATCAAGCAACCAATTCAAAATAGTGTAACAGTTGAAAATTTCATATGAAGTAGCCAAATGAAATCAAAGAAAACAATTTCATCTAGAAAATGTTGACAAGTAACCCAAGAATCAAATTGTTCCTTTGAGTGAAGCTCAAACAGATAAAGAAACAAAGAAATTTTAAATCTTTCTCAATCATTGTGGGTGAATAGTAGACACCAATAATATGGTCATGGTTGTTAAGTGTAAAATTCAATGTTATCTCATTTGTTAAGAAAAACCTGGAATGGGTACAAAAACCAAGAAAAAATTGAAAAATCTCTAAAGATCAAATAATTTTAGAATACCATAATTAATTAAAGTTAACCAAAAGATTGAGAATGCAACTCAATGTTTCAAAATCAAAGGCAACTAAAAATCATCTCACTCCCCAATTGAGTGGAAAATTTTTTATGTGGACAAATCGAATTCTGTGGATAGAACAAATCTCCATGGGCTTAGCACCCAGACCTAGTAACAAACACACAAATAAATGAAAACATTCCCTAATTTATGAATGAATCACAAATACAAAAATGATGTAAAACTGAATATATTTTCACAAAATGCTCATTGATAGCCCTCATTGTTGTCCTTTGTAGATTTCAACCTTTCTCCCTATATGCTCCAAGAGGAGACCTACAAAGACAAAGCCAAACAAGATATCAAAGCATAAAATATATTACATATTAAATAATAAACCATGTAAGAGATCAAGGATCCTTACAATTAACATTAGAACTCATGCATATGTGAAAGAAACAAATATTTGTATTAATGATAAAGAGTAGCATATTTACAGCCAAGTGCCTTGATGTTGGAGTCTCCTTGTAATGGTCCTCAACCCAACCCTTTGAAATAAAAATAACTCCAATGGAAATTTGAGCAGCATGTAGGTATGTTCAAAGGTATGAAATTGAAACCCAACTCTCTTGAAGGCATTGTAATTATAGAAGGAGCGGATGTCGAGAGATCCATGGAGGGAGAAGAGAGATACACAATGAGTGTGATGGATTCACTATAGGAGGAAGGAGGCCTAGGATATGTGAAGCTCAAGCTTAATCTCAATCAATTTGGATTAGATACCAACCATGGGGCTTCTAGAAAAGGAAGCTTTGTTTACTTTTTATTTTTACTGACATAAGAATATCATCGCGATTGTAACAAAGGAAAATTTTGTTGACATCGCGGGTCATTAGTTATTCAAGGTGTTGCCATCACAAGATTTTAATTGAGGACTCGTGATGATCTCTAAAATTAGGGCTTTTTAAGTATTTAACCCAGGATTCTTGTACTTTATGATATCTACTTCTTCAATCTTTCAAGGGGATTTATGAACATAGTTCATCAGATCGCAAAAGACATAGATTTGGTATCATTTACATAAAAGTGACAAATGTAATGTCCCTTAATAATAAATAATAAATAATAATAATAATAATAATAAATAAAAAAATAAATAAAAAAATAAAAATAAGTAATAGTAAATAAATAATAATAAATAACAATACTAAAGCTCTAAATAAATATAAATAGAAATAAAACAAGAAAGCAGTAAAAATCAGTAAAGCTATCAAAAAGTAAAAACAAAAGAAATAAAAGAAGAAAGCAATAAAGTTTCATGTTGACACATGGAGTGTGTGCATGTGGTTCCCCTTCCAATGTTTGCTCTATTTAATAGATGGTGGGAAAGATGAGAGGCATTCCATCATTCCATGATTCCACCATCCATTCTCTTGGGAGAATAGTGTTGTGAGACAAAGGATTCTCTGGCAGTAGTAAGTTGATTGAGGGCTCACAGGTGGCCAGTTGTAGCAAGGTTTTGTGCAACTGAGCCTACGATTGGGTGGAGAGTCATTCCCAAAACTTTGCTCTAGTTAGTAGAATTCAACTAGCATTCAACCCTAAAATCACAAGTGAGAAACATCATCGCCACAAGTAAGTAGTCTCTACCCATTTATTGAAATTTGATGTCAATTAGTTGATAAATTGTGTGTTGATTATAAATCACATGATTAATCTAACTAATTACATGTTTTAATTTCGGGGTTGTTACATATGGTATCACAGTGGGTTCCATTACTAGGATCCTTTGGGTTACAATAATAATTGCATGATCTAGAATTCCAAGTTTAAATTTGATAAATTCCATGAATAAATTTTTGACTATAACATTGTAAAACAATTAAAAATTCAAAATAAAATCAATGTCATTTTCAATCCAACATTATATTGTGGGTATAATTATAATATATGTCTAGAGATGCATACTCAACTTTATTATGATTGATGAGGCAAATTTTAGTTAACTAAAAGATCATGTGGAGTTTGGAATAATTTGATTGTATTAAATATACATGGACATGTTTATTTGAAAAAAAAAAAAAAAAATTGTTTAATAATAATACTTAATTGTTTATTTTTCAAATTAGACGAGTAATTTATTAAAATGTTATAAAAAAAAAATTAAAATAACCACTCAGTCTTACAGAGGTGAAGAAACTAGCCTCTTGTTCTTTTTATTCATAGATCACCAAGTCATTCGTAAACATGATTGTTTGGAAATTCATTATTTGACTCCCTAGTCTCTACGATCACTGGGCATGAATATTCATTGTGAGTAGCCTGACATGCTTGACACCCCAGCAATGATTCATGATCAACGATAAATCTGCTATTATGCTAGACCTGGTCGATAAATCGTTAAGTGCTTGTTTTGTGTTAGAGCCTTTGAGAAGAGTCGGTTTCTAAATCGCACTAGTTAATTATGCAGCGCACCAGAGGTTAGGCTTACATACTGATCTGTCTTTCTTTTTCTTTTAAAGATTTCATTTATTTCAAAGGAAATGAACTTTGCTTTTATGTTGATGAAACCTTCTAGGATAATTTCAAACTTCCAGGGTGCACATGGCGGTTTAATTTTAACACTACCCATGTATATTTTTTGGTTTGAATTTAGTCGAAGATGCTCCGAATTTTGCAGGGTGTTGCCAGAATAATTAGGGCCAGCGGACGTTTAAAGCTTAGTTAGAGGTGCTTTGAAATTATTTAATACTTACGAAGCCAAAATGGCTGTCTTCAAACCTTTTGAGATTTAATACAGCTACCTATAAGGTAGAAAGCTTTTCTGTTAGGCATTTCAAATCTTTTGACAATCTTTAACAGGTATTTTTAAAGCAGAGAGCCTTTCCTTTTAGGTATTTCCAAACCTTTTGTGACTTTATTCTTACTGTAACCTGGTAAGTAAAGTACTAAAGAAAACGATAGTAAAGCACTATAGAAAATGATAAGATAGTTTTATGATTAATGTTTAAGAAAATGGTTGGAAATCATACATGGGAATATAAAGTTTTATTTTATTTTTTTTAAATAAAGTTTTATTTTGGTTAGATGGAAATTATTTTAATGTTTTTATATTTAAAATATAGAAAGTGTTGGTTATATATACAGTGTGATAAAAGTATTGAATATAGAATTCAAATTTTAATTATTTTTCATATTATAAGTGGGTTAATTAAATATAAAAGAGAAATTTGAAAAGTTATATAAATTAATTAGTTGCATGTTTTTGTGAATGATTTGGTTTTATTTGTGAATTATTAAAAGGATAGTTGAGGTGCATGTTTTCCTACATCCTCAAGGGCTATAAATTCTGAATTCTTGCTCTCTAGTTATGGTCACACTTAATAAACTCGTGGATGGTGGTAATCTACCCATAATTGACGATGTATAATTCTTTGAAAGATCGGTATATTTTTTGTCTATCAGCTAATTTTCACATGAATTTTGCCTTGAGAATTCTGTGATACCATGCTGTGATGTTAAACATATCTTGAATTATGGTCATTTCTGAACATTGTAAACAACTCAATTTCACATCCTAAACATTCATTTCTTGTGATTGAACAATACGCCAACTGACATGATTTGATCCACATTGGATGGCATTTTCCCTAAATTTTTTAGCACTATTGATATGGTATACTGGCATGTTTTTGTGGAGAAACAAATCTTTAATACTGGTGTATTTTCTTAACTATTCACCACTGATTCATTTTACAACATAGTATTTACATAATTGATGTTGACATTTTTAATATCGTCACCATTTGAAGTGCTCTAAAATAGTGAAATCTGTTCCAATTCACAATGGTATAAACTCTGATATCTTATTACCTTTAGATGATTGTTATTTATGTGGAAAAATTGTTGACTATGTCCACTTGCATATATTCATTATTTTATGGTTTCAATCTGATCTAAAAACATAGAGATAACATTCCTTGAAGGCTTATCATATTATTCACTATTTATTTGGGTTGGATTGTCCTTTAGCGATAGCAGTTTGCTTGGCATTTCTCTAGTCTATTATTGCAAGAACACAACTCTCTGAATATGATCTTCTAACAATGACAACAAATCCTTGATGATTAAGATGTGGTGAACTAATTAGGAGTGCTTACTTAGCTAAGGCAGATACTTTTATGGAGCATCTAAATCATGTTTTATTGTTTAAACTTTATGATACATCTGAATCATACACTATGATTTCAGTTTAGTTTAATTAACTGTTATGATGTTGAGTATAATGTTACATGAGGTTTCGTGATATAATGGTAGGAGGATAATGATGCACATGTAGTTCTTATAGCGATGATGTATCCTTATGATGATGATGATATGCATAGGCATTATGATGTTATGTTGAGGTATATTGACATATTCATTTACTACGTGATGATAGGTATTTAATGTTGAATACTCATGATGGATATGATATGCATAACGTGGCATAGGAATTATGATGTTAGAATATGAGGTTTATCGACATGTGGTTCATTTATTATGTGAAGTCATGATATGTCTTTGATACAAATATGTTGATGTTATAACTTATGATTGTATTTCATGAGGTGAAGCATGTGATAGTTGTGTACAAATTTATGACATGCATAAGCATGCAGTTCGTTATTATTCATAATGTTGTGATTAACAATGATGAATGTTCTCATGATGACATGCAACATTTGGCATGTGGATTATTTTCTATGATATTATGATGGTATAGCTAATGTATTGGTTGCATGTTGAGGTGTGATGATTGATAGGACTCCACAAATGGGCCAAGAGGGCCGGATTATTTGATGATGTCATGCGAGCCCATATGCACGAGGGAGAATAAGTAACACCATATGGGCTGGGGACAAACTCAATCAACACTACATATGCCAGTGGTTCCTTTGTCTTGTATAGCTCTTAATGGATAGCTCTTGAAGGGCTATGGAACCATCTTGAGGAGGCCAAGTGCCTGATGTTCTAGGCTAGGTGCCTGTCATTGGATTGGGATGCTGAAGTCTAGTGGGGGTGTAAGGACTTCGATGCCTGGGGTTGTGCACCTTAGTGAGTTGTGGAGCGAGTGGGCCAACCTTGCGAGATGCTCGAAGTCATTGAGTACCATACCGGATGCCTACCTTGGGACAGATGAGGTTTCAGTCAGGCGCGAGCCTTGGGGCTAGCCTTGGACTAGGATACAGACCGGGGAGGTTTATGCCTAGTTCTGAAAGTGGGAAAAAGGACAGAGATTCCTTGGGATTTCTGAGGTGTTGTGAAAACTTTCGATGTCTGCTGGTTATACTAGTTCAACAGAGGGTGTTGGGAAAACATGAAGTAATAAATAACAAAATAAAATGTTAAATAATTCAACTTAACTTCGGGACGAAGTTCTTTAAAGTGGGGGAGTATGTAATGTCCCTTAATAATAAATAATAAATAATATTAAAATAGGAAATAAGAAAATAAATAATAAACATAAATTAAAAAATAGTAAATAAATAATTAATTAAATACAATACTAAAGCTCTAAATAAATATAAATAGAAATAAAACAAGAAAGCAGTAAAAATCAGTAAAGCTATCAAAAAGTAAAAACAAAATAAATACAACAAGAAAGCAATAAAGTTGCATGTTGACACATGGAGTGTGTGCATGTGGTTCCCCTTCCAATGTTTGCTCTATTTAATTGATGGTGGAGAAGATGAGAGGCATTCCATCATTCCATGATTCCACCATCCATTCTCTTGGGATAATAGTGTTGTGAGACAAAGGATTCCCTCACAGTAGTATGTTGATTGAGGGCTCGGGGGTGGCCAATTGTAGCAAGATTTTGTGCAACTGAGCCTACAGTTGGGTGGAGAGTCGTCCCCAAAACTTTATTGCAGTTAGCATAATTCAACTAGTGTTCAACCCTGAAATCACAAGTGAGAAGCATCATCGCCACAGGTAAGTAGTCTCTACTCATTTATTGAAATTTGATGTTAATTAGTTGATAAATTACGTGTTGATTACAAATCGCATGATTAATCTAATTAATTACATGTTTTAATTTTGGGGTTGTTACAACATCTAGGGTTTTGTTGATCAAGCCCTAGAAACTTATAGCAATCTTTATTAGGTTTTTAGTGTAAACCCTAGATACAAACATCAAAACTTTAATATTGGGTATTCAACAAGTTTAATAGGTTAGGGTTTCAAGCATATGGAAGCACATACACCTAGGGTTTTATTCCTAGTATCTTACATTAACTATTACAAGGGTTTTTTCATAAACCCTAACAAACCCTAAAAATATAGGGTTTCATCATATAACCTATAGACATCAACAACAAACCTTAAAACTAGGGTTTCAAACTTTAAATATCAAGAGATTAGTATTTCATTATATATTGTAGACTTTATCAACAAACCCTAAGTAGTATAGGTTTCATCATTATCATCAAGATACCCTAAGCATCAAAAGGTTAGGGTTTTATAGTGAACCATAAAGGTTAGGGTTTTACCAAAAAAGAGATAAAGAATATGACATGGTTGCTTTAATATAGAGATTAAACATCCTATCAATATATAATCTTAATGATTCTATAGAAAACCCTAGACATTAAAAGGTTAGCAATAAAAGTCAAATTTCAAATTGAATATATCTTATAATGTAGAGGACTATAAATCTAATGGCCTTAAACATAGCTTGAGTTTCTCCTTTTTACAAACCTTGTAGGATTACCTTATTGAATGGATCCCTTTAAATCTTACCACAATCCCTTTTATAATATACATGCAATACTTTCTTAACAAGTACCATAAAGTACATGACTATGATCTAGGGTTTCCATGAACTCATAGGGTTTTGAATACAAAACCTAGACATTATTCAATTCCATTTTTACAAAGGATTTCCATATACTTTACAAACACTAGACATTATGAGATATAATTTCTAGATATTAATCAACTTAAAAATTAGAACTTATCAATTCTAGAACCATACAAGCAATCAACCCTAAAACATTTTATGTTATACAAATGAACATGTTATGCATACCTAAATATTGTGTACCTTTGTCCGTCATGATCATAGAATCTTCTACAAGGCATTCCTCTAGATTCCATGATCTTCTTCTTCTTTTTCAATACTGCCAAAGGTTTCCTTCAAGACGTACTACAATTTCCATTGATGTTATGAGTGCTGCCAAAAACTCTTTGCTAACAATAGTTTCTCAAACAAGATATCCTTAATATATAATTATTTCATCAATGTTATAAGTATTCTTCCTTCTATTTAGGGTTTCCCATATTTCACTATGAATCATTGACTTAATAAAATTTTCAAATCTCCTTCCAAATTTCAAAAGACAAGTCTCTTATTGCTTCTATATAGGGCACAATGCGGGAGTTGCTACAAGACGTAAATAGACTTTCCCTTTCACTATTACAAACAGAGATGCATACAACGATCTCCCTTGTCTGACACTTATAGTTTTTATTTTGTAGGCTAGATACTCAGTATAGGGCTTCCTCAATCATTGAAGAAGACTTTTAATATACCTTCAAAAGATGCAAACTTGATCTTTGTCGAAGACTGATATATAATTCCTCCAAGACTAAGATTCCAAGGTTGGTTTCGATGACACCTATGAGGCTCGATATTTATTTATATAAGTGCATAGAAAGATGTTTTCCTTCATAGGGATCTTGTCTCATTCAATTTATAAAGTTACTTTTGCTTCATATCAGGCCTTGTAATCTTTCTTGACCACAAGAATTCCCTTTAGTCCTTAAGAGACATCTCAATCTTAAAATTTGATCACCTTACATTTGTGACATTAGGGAAAATACATGACGACTTCTATACAAGACTTGAATATAGGATTTTAAAGTTTGGTATTGGATCTATTTCTCAAAATAGATACCTTGGACCTATGATTCATTCATCCAATCACAAAATTTTTAAAAATTCATACTTTTGAAGTAATTTCATACCTTTTCATTCATGTCCAGAACTTTGCATTCTTCTATCAAGGAACTTGGCCTTGATAATGCTAGAAATCTAGCCTTTTAGATCCTTGTGATGATGTTTTTCTTCTCCTTAAAATGCTTTCTCATTTTTTCCAAGACTACAGGCCTAATCATAAAAATAAGCCCAGGTATTTGACTCTTGTACAAGTTAGAAAATTACTCTTTTCTATCTTTGATTTTCTTCTAAGTAATTTGGCCTTAAAGGGGAGACTTGACGCCCTCATTTTTCACATATTTGATCTTATAACTCCCTAGTTTCATGAACCTAAGTTATGATACCATGTTGAGAAATCTAGGGCATTTTAATTAGGGCTTATTTAAATTGATTATTTTTTCTTTGACACTTTCTTATGATGTTTCTTATCAATTTTTATTTGTAGTTATTATATTCTTATCCTCAAGGAAAATTCCAAACAATGAATATCATGAACACAATAAGGAACCTAATATGTAGGAACTCATCCAAGGGAAAACCCTTATGAAGGGGAAAACCCATTCAAACTCTTCCACTAGTTGATTCTAATTAAATTGAGACAGACAGGACCTTCGACAACGACTTCACCTCCCTTCATCAAGCCAAACCTCAATAAATTTTCTTCAAGACACTGTAAGTCAAATAGGTCTTTCCGTCTATCAAAAAATCCATCAAAGTAATCAATTAGGGCTTCAGTCCTTTTGCATTTTGGCCTACAATCATAATCTTATACCTTTGTCCTTCAATACTTCAATTTTCTCACACATGAGATAGACATTAGGCTTCCTCCTTCTTTGATGGGATTTATTTTACTTTGTGATATGATATAGGATTCTTATTTATTAAATTCACACATTATTCTAGTTGCAAATCTGAGTTATACTTAATCATCTTCCAAATGAGTCGAGTAGCACTTGTATTTATAGTTGTTTGTACCTCCATAAATGAGTTGACTTGATGTGCCTGAGATTTCTTGAGGCTGACTTGATGGATGGGTTTACATGAACAAAAAAATAATTCTTTCTTGACTTAAATAAACCAAGAAGGGTCTAGAATATATTGACTTAGACTTTAACCCAAGACATAATCCCTATAGAACTCAGTGGATTCTTTTCACCTATTGCCCAATGACCTAAGCATGAAACCCATGCATTAATAAGTCAATCTCTTTTACATTAAATTTCTAATTTTTTCTTTTGAAAAATACACTACGTCATGACTCACATACATTATGAAAACTGAGATAGTTACATTCTTCAATAGGGGGTAGAGAAAAGAAGTCTAAGTGATAGCATATGGTAGAAATTGCATATCACTTGGTAGTATACCAACAGGTTCTTATGTTGGTTGGTTATCTTGAGGTTGTTTTCCAGATGACCTACGTGGATGTTTTTTAGATGATCTGTACCACATGGTATCCTCATCAAGTACCAACTCATTCCCTTCATATGGATCTCAAGCTCTATTGATGAGATCTTTTAACCAGATCTGACATTTATTGTGTTATGATAATTTGACTAGGGTTCTTCACCCTTTCCTCTGTCATTTGTTTTTGTTGATTTCTTCCACCAAGGTTCTACCTCTAGGAGGGGGTGTGGTTCACTTCCAACTCCTATTTTTTCCAGTAGCCCAAGTGTTTCCTTGACACTTCCACATGCAGGTTATTGTAGCTCCTAGAGACAATCCCTTGGTTGAGGAGAGGTCAATGCCTAGGACATCTTATACTCTCTTGAAGATAATTCATCGCTGCTCAAGAGATAAGTTAAAATGATTTTAGATCTAGTTTAGATACCTTTTACCAAAGGTTGATATAGTATATGTAGCAACATGACATCATTCCTAAGAACAAATGCTTCAAGTCTAGTGGCCAACACATAGAGAATGCAGCTTAGATTTTTCGTTGAAGAAATGATCGAAAGGAGAAATATAAGGGAGGAATCTAGTGCCGAGGGTTGGATAAATAGAGAATCCTATGCAACAAATCCCAACAGAATTATGAAAGAATAAGGAAATGAAATGCAGAAATTGTGGACCCCATTTTAAGGTTTCCATCTTAATATTTCATGGGTTCATTCTGTCACAATATAACATAGTAAATTTTCAAACTCATAGGCATTATCTACTGCAATATAACATAGTAAATCCATTATTTATAAGTGAATCTAGAACCTACTACCTACACAATATCTAAGGAAGAGAAACACATATTAAATGACATACAAAGGAAGAATACATATAGAATATCCCAAATGCTTGGAATCATCAAAACTTCTTCATTAATCTTCCAAAATAAAAACAAATCTCAATCCTAAATAGGTGAAAGTTTCTAAAGAAACAATAACAACCACAAGAATAAGACATTAGAACCAAATCTGGAACCTCCTCTGAAAACAAAGTTTGGAACTCTTGAACACAGACTTTGGAACCCCTAAGTCCTTGTTTTTATAGGGAAAACCAAAGAAAACAACTTACAAAACATATCCAAATGTTACAGATGTATGAGCATGTGTAAATCTTAATAATTATGCAACAGAACCGATTCTCTTCTTGAAAATGTAACATCCCTAGTGAAAATTAAATGTAATAAAATTTGAAAACAATAACCACGATCGATGGGACACTTATTCCAAGCTGAATTTTGGGCAAGACATCCTAGGGGGTGTTCATTTGGTTGTTTATGGCTAAGGAAATTGGCAAAGGCAATGGCTAAGGCATTAAAAGGAAAAAAGGCATTTTTGGCACATTTATTCATGAAAATAATGGAAATTAGGAGAAAATGGAGGTGAAAGGTCACATGTTGCATGTGAGGAGGAAAATGAAGAAAATAGAGGCCCCATTCATAAAAAGGATTTTGAGGATAAGTTGATAACCTTTTTGTCAGTTGAGCATTGGAGCTCTCTCTCATTATTCTCTCTCTCTCATACTCTTGGACACTTGGAGTTTTCTTGGAGCACTCTTACAGGGTGTCACGTACTTCGATTCTTGGATAAAGAAGGCACAGGAAGAGCAGGAAAGTGCAACAATGCATCAGGATCAGAAACTACATCATATTTTATTGCAGCTAACGAGTTGCATGTATGTTTCTTTCACTAGTTTTGGCATGCATGGCACATGCATGTGGTTTCTTGGTTGTGATTTTTCATTGTCATGGAGGATTTCCTGGATCAACAATGGGTTTCCTAGCCTTTCCATTTCCTGGATAACCATGGTGATTGTGCATTTACTTTCATTATTTGTTTTGGTTGGTTTTGATGTTTCCTTAGCTTGGGTTGAGTTACTAGTTCTAGAAGCTTTGGTTGGACAAACACTCTAAAAGCCCTGGAAGGCTTGGATGGAGACCAATCTAATGATTGTTTTGTGATGTCTGATTGTGAGGTGGAATCATTGTTTGATGGGTTGAGTTGGATGGCCTTTGGAAGCCCTAGATGAGTTTTTATTGATGTGTTATATGAGATCCCGCATTCATGCTTGGAATATGGCATGGGGATGAATGGTTGAAGAGAGATTTGGCTCGACCATTCTACGGTCAGGTGGAATGTGGAAGTCCCATCCTAGTTTGTATTATGCATCATTAATGAAAGGTTATTTCTGCTTGTATTTCTATGAGCATTTTGATGGATTATATGTGGTCTATATGACTATACTTTCATGAGTATTTGTTGTTTCTATTATATTGGTTATGTATGTGTTTTATGACAACAACCACGTGTGGCTCTCATCATGTTTTTACTTATAATTGAATGATCAATGTATCTATGACTTAATGGATGGAATGGAAGATGATGCATTGAGACATCAATCGTTCTTAGCGATTCTCAGCTAAGTATGAGACACCTATGCTGAAAAATATGATTTACCCCTGTAGATTACACATTTGCAATATGTTTAATGAAATGCCTTTCATGGCTAGTAGGGATCTGTTCAAGGTCTTGAACAAGTATTTTATTTAATGCTATAATTTCCATGTTATTTTATTGATTTGAAGAGATGGGTCAATTATGGGTAGTGACTTGGCCTCTGAGCCTGAAAAGTGGCTTAAATCCTAGGGTTGCTGGCACAACACGAACAATTTTGGTCCACAATGATTGGCAGGTAGGCCTCTAAGAGTGACTTATGTTGTTAGCCACTCCCTTTTCCATAGCATGAGAGAAACTATGGCCCAAGAGACCTAAAACAACAGTGGGACCTAGGGACAGGCTATCTGAGTGGCTGACTTGTCCTCTGAGGATTTTGTTGATGATGCTAGATGTCTATATGGTGTGTTTTCGTCAATTTCACTTCCTTAATGTGACTTAGGAGGTCAAATCATATCATAGTGGCCTCTCGTCGCATGCTTACCTTGGTTGGCCGGTTGCCGACATGCAACCGACATGCATGCATGACCAACACATAGCCCAACACATGCTAGTTGCCAGTTGCTAACCAGAGCATGGTTCACCCCTTATACTGGATGGGCTATGTGTTGTTCATGCATGCATGTCGATTGCATGTATGTCTCTCACACTTGAATTCCATAGGTCGTTACAATTGCATGGTGTTGATCATTGTTAGGGTGATGTCGTCATGTGGAACCTAGCGTGCTTTTGTGGGATGCATCACTATGAGTATATGACTAGTCATGTGTTGTTATATATTGCTTACATGTATCATGCAGTTGCTTGGTTATATTCTTGCATGTTTGGTCATATGTGTCATTCTTGTGTGGTGGGTTACATGATGCTACATGTTATTATGAGTGTTGTTCATTTATGCTTAATTATATGCATTAGGTGTGGGAATGGCCCATACTCGTCCTTTAGTGTTATCTGCATGTAGGCTTGTGTATTGTCTACATTGTGGTTATGCATGGTTCATGTACAAAGGTATGATTTATGTCATCATGCTTAAGGACATGGTATGTATGGTTATGTAATGCTTATGCATTTTCATGTTCGCATGTGGTCAAGTGTATCGTTATGTAGTGGATGTTGTCATGCATGAGGTAGTAGTGCTTGTTGTGTTAGGGTCATGCATTGATGATTGGACCCTAGCTAGAATGACAGTTGCATGGTTATATGCTTATGTACTATTTTTATATATTGTTGTGATTATGTTATACATGTATCATGTTGATCTGTTGATCTTGTAGACAAGTTATCCTCCCCGAGCTATACTAAGGTACATTGGTTTATTGTGATTTGGTTTAGCTGACATGATATACCTTGTAGGAAGAAACATCAAATGGCTAGAAAGATGGTTAAATATAGAGACTCTCGCTACGAATCTTAAGATAAGTCTAGTGTTGGGAACTCTTCCGATTTGGTAGTGGCACTAAGAAGCTTAAAGGAAGAGATAAGGAGTTGTAAGGAAGATAATGACATAATCATACAGTCATAGGAAAAGATAGCAAAGGTAAATGTAGTCATACTTTAGACCTTGTTAGATTTGTGGTGATAGGGGCTACTTCAGATCAGTCATGAGTAGGAGAACAAAACCAATGGGGCATATGGCAATAGATTGCATGGTGGTAATTGATCAGATAAAGATGACACAATCTGAGATGGCAGATTGTTGGACACTCCAGAGAGGAGAAGGGATAGAAATATGTATTATTCTAGTTCTGATTCATATAGGCATTATGATCATCATCTTATCATCCTTACAGGAGGAGTGATAGGGGATAGTTGTTGGATGAGTTTAAGAAATAAAATCCACCTACTTTTGATCGAGGGGTAAAGAGATCACAAGATGCAGAGGCTTGGTTACTCAGTATGAAGAAGTTCTTCAGGTTGCCTAACTACTCAGAGAAGTACATGAAAGCTAGAGTTTCTAATTTTAGTCTTAAAGGTAAAGTAGACATCTGGTGGGAAGATGTGAAGAATGTCAGGGACATAAATGAGGAAGATCTGACTTGGAGTGAATTTGAGTGACTATTCAAGAAAAATTATTTGTCGAAGAGATACTTTGAAGATAGGGAAAAATAATTCTATGAACTAAAGATGGGATCCATGATAGATGATGAGTACACTAGTAAGTTCTTGGAATTATTGAGCTATGTGCCTTACCTCAAGAAGGAGAAGGATAAGATTCATAGATTCATTAGTGAAATACTGGTTGCATTCAAATATAGGATTGAATTCAATGATCCTATATCATTGGGGGAGGCCATTCGAAATTTGAAGCATTGCTATGAACAATTGAGGCGCAACACTGAGACTAAGTCAAGCTGGAGAGGTAATGTAAGGAACATAGGAAAATGGGATAAAAAGTGAGCAAGGCCATAGGGTACAGATAATAAGGAGAATGTTGCACCACCTAAGAGGTTCAATTCATCAGATAAAAGACAAGGACATAGATTTGAATAAAATAATAAGGATGGAGGTTGGAAGCCTAGAGTGTTGTACTTGTGGCAAATATCATCGTAGGAGAGATTTTCTGCAGAATCAAGGTGGTAGACCTCAGATATATAGTGCACAAGAGGCACGAACTGTTGAAGATGTTATTCAATGTATTCCATGTATCTATGTAGCCTTGGATAACAAACAGGGAGAGAATCAGGCATCTATGATCGAGATGGAAAGTAACCATTGTGATCAAGTTATTTCTATTTTGATTGAACCTAGATCTAATTATAGCTATGTTAGTCTTGACTTGGTGGATAAGTGTGGCTTGAATAAGGATTTGCATGAAAAGTCTTGGTTAGTGCAGCTGGCTACAGGTACAAAGAAGTGAGTGCATCATTGGGTAAGATCTTGCACATTTGACTTAAATGGTATGCCTACAGCAACACATTTAAATGTATTTCTATTGGGTTCATACAGTATGTTATTGGACGTGGATTGATTGTATCTACATAGAACCAAGGTTGAATGCAATGACAAAGCTATTGAGTGTGTTAATGAAAATGGAGAACCAAGAGCCTTACAAGGTAAGAAGAAGGCCACATCAGTTAGGAAGGTGACTACTATGCAAGCAAAGCATACCCACAGGAAAGGTTGCAAGCTATTTGCAGTGCACATTTATTTTGATAAGGGTACGGAGGTTGAGGATGCATATGTGTTGAAAATATATCCATTGTTATAGCAGTTTCAAGATGTATTCCCTGAGGACATTACACAATTTCCACCTCACAAGGAGGTAGACTTTTCTATTGAGTTCATGCTAAGGTGGCTCCAGCATTGAAAGAACCTTACAAGATGAGCGCACCTGAGTTGGTAGAATTGGAGCTACAATTGAAGGAAATGTTGGAAAAAGGATACATTAGGCCAAGTGTATCACCATGGGGTGCATCGGTCTTGTTTGTGAAGAAGAAAGATGGTACTCTCATATTATGCGTTGATTACAGGCAGTTGAACAAAGTGAGTACCAAGAATAGGTACCTTTGCCGAGGATTGATGACTTGTTTGATCAGCTGAAGGGAGAAGCTTTGTTCTCGAAGATTGATTTGAGATTTGGATACCATTAGGTACACATCAAAGAGGAGGACATTTACAAGACTGCATTCAAGACTAGGTATGGGCATTATGAGTTTGTTGTAGTTCCATTTGGATTAACTAATGTTCTAGCTACATTCATGTGCTTAATGAATAATGTATTGTGTCCATATTTGGATAAGTTAGTTATTATGTTGATTGATGATATACTAGTATATTCTAAAAATGAAAAAGATCATGTCGAGCATCTAGCATCAGTGTTGAAATTGTTGAGATAGCATCAGTTGTATGCTAAGCTTAGTAAATGCAATTTCTTTCAAACAAAGGTACATTACTTGGGGCATGTCTTCTCGAAGGAAGCCATTATAGTAGATACAAAAAAGATAATAGCTATCATGGGGTGGGTAGCTCCTAAGAATGTGGATGAGGTAAGATCCTTCGTGGGTTTGGCAGGTTATTACACGAGGTTCATTGGGAACTTCTCACAAATTTCTTATCATATCACATATTTGCAAAGAAAAAGTAAGAAGTTTGAATGGACAGAGGAATGTAAGACTAGTTTTGAGCAGCTCAAGCAGTTGTTAACACGTACCAGTGTTGAATATTGCAGACCTAGATAGAGAATTTTTTGTGTGCACAGATGCATGCAAGAGAGGAATTGGTGGAGTCCTTATGAAGGATGGATAGGTGGTATGCTATGAGTCGTGAAAACTAAATGAGCATGAGAAAAACTATCCCATGCATGATCTTAAGCTGGCAGCAATTATACATGCACTGAAGATGTGGAGACACTATATTTTGGGAAGGAGGCTCACATTGATGAGTGATCACTATGGGTTGAGGTATCTATTTAACCAACCAAATCTGAATGGTAGGTAGGCTCAGTAGTTGGCCACGATCAACTAGTTTGACTTTGAGATTAGGTACATCAAAGGCAAGGAGAAAAGAGTGGAAGATGCTCTTAACATGCAAGTACAGGTGAATCACTTAGCACCTATGAGCTCTTATGGGACAGATCTATATGTTTAGGATCTTCTGGGTAGGACAACAAGATGTCAGATATATGGAGATTGTGCACAGGTTGCATCAGGGTGATAGTATAGGTATGGGTACAGGTCATGGTACATGTACAAGTGTAGGTACAAGTACATGTAGTGGTACAACTACAGGTGGAAATACAAGTACAGGTACAGGTACAGGTGCGCAGGGCTTGGACTATTGTCTTGCAACAGATGAATTGGTCAGGTTCTAAGAGAGGATATATGTGTGAGATGACAATGATCTCAAGAAGGGGACATTGAGGGAGTTTCATGCGGAACCGTATTCAGGTCACGCAAGTTACCGAAAGACACTAACAATAGTGAAGAGATCTTACTATTGGTCGAACTTGAAGAGGGGTGTAGTAGAGTTTGTGGTTAGATATTTTGATTTTCAGTGAGTGAAAGCAAAGTGTAAGCATCCAAGTGGACTGCTACAACTGATCGCATTTCCAGAATGGAAATGTTGAGGTCATTTCCATGGACTTCACCACAGGGTTTCCAAAGACAATGAAGAAGCATGATTCCATCATGGTCATTGTGGACAGGCTGAAAAAGGTTTCACACTTCATTCTACTAAAGTCTATATTCTCAACTAGTGATGTGGCACAGGTGTTCATCAGAGATGTGGTTAGACTACATGGTGTTCCAAACAAGATTATATGAGGCAAGGATGTAAAGTTGACTTCCAATTTTTGGAAGGATTTATTTGCAGGTTTGGCCACAAAGTTGGCCTTCAACGCATCTTATCATCTGCAGACAAATGGACAAAGAGGGTCAACAAGATATTGGAGGACATGTTGAGGATATATGTGATGCATCAACAGCAGAAGTGGGAAGAGTAACTCCCCTTGGTAGAGTTCACATAAAACAATAGTTATCAGGAGTCATTGAAGATGAGTGATTAGGTGCTTAGTATTTAGTTAAAAAATCAAAGTTCTTAGAATCATTCGAAACATGAACGACCGTGTCCATCTCGATGATATGATCCTAACACAACAAATTTCACTCAAAACCGAGTTCATATGATGACGATATCGTGTTTTTTCCGCTTTGCCGAATAGAGGAAGTTTTGAAAAAAAAGGTACAGTCGCTGCATATTCAATTGTCCATACTACTGACGTGGCAGGTGATTGGGCAGGGTCAAATTTGGTCAATGTCCAATATGGTCTCTCCAAGTGTCATATTGTGGTTGGTCCGCAAGTGTGGTGACGTGGCTTGTTTTCATTGGATGAAGAATGGACCAATGAGGAGGGGACAAGTGGCAAGCCCAAAGGCCACCACACATCCCTCCCCAAAGTTTAAACTATCAGTGCACTTCAACAAAATTTATGGCAAGTCGATAAAGTCAAACCCGCGACCTGCACAAAACAATCTCCATGCATTACCACTACACCACACACTTACAACTTAACACATTATGGTTTCTGCTTATAGTTATGGTGATATAAATTGCCAATTCGGGGAGGAGGGAGTCAGCCCGTGGGCCAGCCCCACCCATGTGATCACGCCACAAAACTGGAAGCTAGCGTAGCTGTTAGCATAACCGCTAACATTTAGTGTCAACATATGTCCAATACCATGAAGACCGACAAACAATGCAAACCCATAATTGTTAGCATTAAAATGTATGATAACCTCTCCACATGTGACCTCTATTACGTAACCGTCAGCATTTATGTTAATCATAGTTTAAGACTAATTAAACTGCACTTATCTGGTAGTTAATTGCGCAGTTAACTTGGCATAGAAGTTATCGGGTCCGATAAATTTAGATGTCCCTCCATGTTTGGCAAGACTAACTAGATTTCTCCAGTTTTACTGGAGTTTTACTAGGAGAATTGTTTTGGCAATAACTTTTGCAAAATTCGACCAAACTCGGATCAAGAAAATATTTTCCTAGATGATTTTGGTGTTCTATGTACATTGAAGCAGGTTTCAAGAGCAATAGAGCATTATAAACAACACTTTTTCCATTATTGAGCTAATACAAAGACCCAAGCTATGGAAGTTGGACCAAGGAGATGTAGTCTAGGAGGGGTGAACTCCTTCATCAAAACATTGTGTTAAGTGTTCAATTTTATGGTTTGATATACATTTATCTGTTGATGCTCAGCACTTGATTTTCATGTTATTTTTCTCATGAAATTAACATAAAACTTGACAAATTTACCTATTTTCATTCACAAAAACCATAAGGAAACCTATGTACATAAAGAAATTGATAAGCAAGTGTTTTTAATTCTGAAGTTGAAATTAGCACAGCAAAACTAGCATTCAACAACAGATCAAAGGTTATTTTCTTGATTGCTTGATTTTTGTGCAAGTAAGGTTTTAATGGTTGTAAATTTGTAATGCTTACAAGGTTAAAGTTGCAGAGAGGAGAATGGAAATTGCTGGTTGCAACTCTTGAGGTAATGCCAAGAAGAAGGAGAGCCACAAGGCCACTATCTCCACCCAAAGTTCCAATCCCAACTACACTTGAAATACCTCAAGTTTTACCTTCAATTGAGAATGAGAAGGTACAAGCAGTACGAGACGCTGAGCTTGAATCCAAATCCATTATGTTTGGATTAGGAGAGACTGGAGGTCTTTCAGAAGAGAAAGCATTCAAGAAATATTTATATGACTTCACTGACATGGTTAGAGTCCTCTATGGAGAGAGGAATACTAGGATGGCTGGAGAGAGTTCTAAGTCCTCACATGGAGAGGGAAGCTCGGGAGATAAAAAAATATGAGAAGAAGGATTCAAAGGGTAGTGGGGGAAAGCCTCATCCATCTCCACCATCTTCATCTTCCTCATCATCTTCATCATCCTCATCATCTCAAACAACATCATCATCCACTTCCACCACAAAAACTATTCATACTCATTCAAAAACCCCAAAGGAAAAAACTCCCTTACTCAAATTGGACATTAAGTTTGAACTTCCCATGTACAATGGTGAAGTGAATGCAGAGAAGTTAGACAATTGGATTCGACAATTGGAAGTTTATTGAAAAATTCAGAACCTTTAAGAAGATGACATAAAGATCCAGTTGGCTTCACTGAGGCTAGAAGTAGCAGCACTAGTCTAGTGGGAAGCAAAGACTCCAGAGGAAATGGGAATTCATGGTAATATATCCATTTCTTGGGTTGAATTTGTTTCTGCAATTAAAAGATAGTTTTATCCTTTAGCCTATATACAAAAATCCATTATGAGTTGGCAAACTTTTAGGCAGCTCAAGGGTCAAACAGTTCAAGACTATACCCAGGATTTTAGGAAGAGGGCTTTGTTGTTAGGAGTAAACTTGAATTCCCAAGATACACTGTTGAAATATATTGGGGGTTTACATTCCTACTTAAAACATACTATCCTTATCTTCAATCCAAGAAATTTGGATGAGGTATGTGTTCAAGCCATGCACCTTGAAGTAAGAGGAAAGAACATTCAGGAAGAGGGTAGTAAGAAGAATCCATTCCAGGGTAAGGAGAAAGAGGAGGGTGGAAAAGGGAAAGGAAATAAGAATGCAAGTGTGAAGAAAGAAGGGGAGAAAACTATATGCCAACATTGTTCCAAAGGTGGGCAAGTTGAAACCCATTTTTGGAGATTACATCTCGAACTAAGGCCTAATAAACCAAACAATAAGGGAAAACAAAAGACGAACGCTAACACACAACATGATCTTGGATCAGATTCTAGTGATGAGACCAAGATTTCAGCCACAGTCACAAAAGGAAAGGAAGCTATTGCAAGCACTAGTTCCTCACATAGTCACAACAACACTCCAAATGAAGAATCAAGAATAGAGTTGTTCCATGTAAGGGTAATTTCAAATCATACAAAGATTAATGCATTATTTGATAGTGGGTCACAATCAAATTTAATTTCTGAAGACTTGGTCAAAAATATTAACCTTTGAAACTGTACCTCATAAAAAGCCATATCCCTTTGGTTGGATAGTCAATAATGCAAATTTACAGGTTACAAGGAAATGCTTATTCAGGTTTTCCATTACTAAAAAATTCATTGATGAAGTTGAGTTAGATGTAGTTCCACTTGATGTCTCAAGAATCATTTTGGGAAGCCCATATTGTATGATAGGAAAGCGGTATTTTATCACCACCAAAACAAATATTTGTTGCTCAAGGATGGAGTGGAGTATATTGTGCAAGCCCATTGCAAAAGTTGAACATTTCTTTGGCTAATGCAGGGAAGATGAAGAGACTAGTAAATGTAAGTAAAAAATTTGTGCTTCTCATGGTCAAGAAAAAGAATGATATTGATTATGAATGTTTTGAAGGTTGTGATGATAAATTAAAATCTGATTGGTTTGATGTGGTAAGCAAGCATGGTGAGATGTTTCAGGAACCAAAGGGGTTACCTCCCAAGAGGGGAATTCAGTATGAGATACAGCTACAGGAGGATGTTCCACTTCCAAACATTAGCATGTATGATATGTTGATCATGGAGTGTATGGAAATCAAAAATCAAATTCAAGAATTTCTGAACAAAGTATCATATGCCCATCTACTTCACCAAGTGGTTCACCCATTGTCTTGGTGCAAAAGAAGGATGGGACTTGGCACATGTGTGTGGATTTCCGTGCACTGAACAAAATAATGTTAAAGAATCATTATCCACTCCCAAGAATTGATTATTTTCTTGATCAATTGAGGTATGCAAAGTATTTCACTAAGTTAGACTTATGAAGTGGTGTCATGCGGAAAGAGTTATTTTTGCTGACAAAACTAACCTCCCTAGGAGTCTAAGACTCTCTGGTGACAAACAAAACAAGTAAGAGCAATCCTTCTCTAAATATACATTATCCTATGAGAAACCAAGTGTTTTTCGATCTTACCTTAGGTCCAACGCTTGTTGTAGCAGCCTAGCTTCCTTGATCCAGATGAGCTCCTCCTTCACTTTGAAACCTGCATACACTAACAATCAAACGATTACATAACACCTGAATATTCCATAAAACAAAGCATATTCAACATATAGACCAAGGAGTATATGAAACAATTCATTAACAACAAATCATTGAGAAGAATGGACTTATTTGTATTAAGGAAACAAAAAAGAAACCATTACAACCTGAGCCTTGGTGTTGTGCAAGTTCCTCCCAGGGTCCAGCAAGAGTTTCCCTCTACTTTGACAAGCTCACCCACTTCCAAATGAAACAAGAAAGGATGGTAATCTCTCCTCACAAGCTTACAATGGAAGTCCTAATTCCAGCAGCATCTACCCTTTGGAATGTTCAGCTTTCAACCTCCCCTCCCTTGGCCCAATGCCTGTATTTATAGTGTTCTAGAGGAATTTATTCAGTTCCAACATCAATGGGATACTCCCTCTTTTGGATGGGGTAGCTCCTCTCTTGATGGGATAAGTTCCTCTATCATAGGGATGCATGAACCATCTGGAGGCGCTCAAACACGTCAAACACTCTTCTAGAAAGCTCTAGAAGTGACCACAAGTAACTTTTTTAAGATGAAACTCGCGCCTTTTGACCTTTACAGGAGTACGCACCCATCCCTTGACTTACAGAGCGTACAAGTATGCAGGTACAATGAACTTGGGATGCGTACACGCAGGCAAGGTAGAGAGAACCTGCGTACCCAGAGATAAACATGATTTTTAATGACTTTCTCTCTTTTTTGAAGTTTGACATGGAGAGCAGAGGTATAAGGCTTGACAAGGAGGATAATATGACTATTGATGGAGCCATATTAACTGCAGATAGTCATGGTGACAAATTTCAGTGTAAGAGATTGCCCCCTAAAGTGCGAAGCCTGTAATAGATAAGGGTTTTATATCATCTAGGAAGGGTGAAGTACTTTATCATTTCAAGGATTATCTCGTGGAGAGCCTGGTCAGAACCTGCAATTTTCAACACAAAATACATGTATACGATTATATCATCGCTGAGGTAAGCATTCCCATACTCAGATCAAAACTTTAACTAACAGACTAACTACTCTGATACAGGAATGATTTCATAATACATCATAATCATAGACTCGTGTAGACACAGTATGGACGCAACCATCTGTTTATAATTGGTCTACAATATAGTGAATACAAAACTCCTCGCAGCCTGGATGGTGGAAACTAGATCCAGGGTCTTCATCTCTACTTCTCGAATTGGTACGATTCTAGCCATGTGAATAAATGAGTCGATGTCGAACATGGTAGAAACCACTTGATTACCAGTCAATGATGTAAACTGTTAACAAGCGTGAGAGAGACCACCAGTAATGTCAATGGTTCTCAAAGTACCCAGCACAACCCATGAGATGTGAATGAATGAGTCGATGTCGAACATTTCATGGAATCCTTCGATCGCAAGTCAATGATGAAAACTGACGTCGAAGGCGAGAAACCTACCATTGATGTATGCAGACTTCAAGGTATTGACGATTTCTAAGTCAACTCTCTAGATAATGTGCTGATGTCAATAGAAAGCGACCCGTCGCAGGCAAGCCTACAACACGAAATCATAGTTCAAGTTGAAGAAATGTTGCTGTAAAGACTAACTTAAGGATGATAAAATGGATGACAGATATTTCATAGTTGAATGTTTTGTTTACAGACCTCTTGAACACATAACGACACAACAGATGGTTTGGTGACGAATCACTCAAATTTAATTCCCATAACCCGGCTAAAGAATGTCAATGATTTGGGCAACTGTGAGGCAAAGGATTTCCCAACCCAGGTGAATGAATAAGTGTGGTGTTCAAGAGTGGTAGTAAGGTTTTTCTTGAGACAAAAGGATATCAAATAGGCTCATTCTTCTCATTTTTCCCCCACCATTTCTGGCAAGTACCTCTTTATTTTTTACAAGCTTGAGGAGGATAACATATGCTTGTTTGTAAGCTCATCCTTCGGATGAATCCAACTTAGTTTTTGATGCGAACCCTAAGAAGGAGTGGTCCGTTCCTGTTTGTAATAGAACAGGTCCTTTACTGTGAAATTTTAACGAGTCCAGTATAGGAGAAACTTGGCGTTTTTCATGTTTAGAGAGTCTGAAAAACTTAAGGAGACTCCAGATTGGACTTTTTCGTAAATTTGTGTCTCCTAAGCCCGAAAAAGTATAAAATAATACCTAGGAGAACCGCTTGATCTTGCGACCAAGGAATACTTTCATGGTTAGTGTCTTTGACCTGAAAAGTAAAAAGCGATCAAAAACACGCCGTTTTATTTCCAGTATCAAGTTTGAAACGACAAAAACCCGACAATCTTTTCTTATTTTTACGGTCAAAAAAGGGGCTATAAGGGGACCGTCTTTTAATTCCGTTTTAACAAGTGTAAAAGAAACGCTCGGCAATCTTTTCATTTTTTAGGAGTCAGAAAAGGGCTTAAAAGATGACTCTGATGTTTGGTTCGTGAAAAAATGACAAGTTTCCCTGAAAATCCTTTGTCCTGCACAAAAACGACACATTATTCATACCTGTTTAAGATAGGCAAAAAATACATTGAAAAATGACCTTCCATGGTGAAAAATAAACAAATTTAATATTTATTTATCCAAAAAACCTATAAAAAGACCTTTTACCATGTCATTTTTACCATTTTACTGTTGAGGTAGAAAAAAGGGCTTTGGCAAGAAACTTCCCGTGGACATTGCGGAAAATCAGATCGTCGGAATCGAACGCCGTCACCTCCAGGTAATCCACAACATCCTCCTCTTCAATTTCATCCATTTAGAATTCAATTTTAAGTCTTAGTTTGATTTTTTGGAGGCATAGGGGTTTTGGGATGCGCTTCTCGGGGTATGCAGGTGACCCATGGGTAACCTGCGTACCTCGACCTTTTTCTTTAAAGTAAAAAGGGTCGGGGTATGCAATCTACCTTCAGGCCAGGTGCATACCCACGCTCTGTTCCTGAAGGCGGGGTGCGTACCCCGTGTAAAGCGCACCCCCAAACTCATATCTCCAATTTTAACCATTAAAATGTGATTTTCAATTTGCTAAGACTCTTTTTATGGTGTGCAGGATTCTCACCATGTTGGATTGGCGAGAACGAGAGCATGAAGATGTTGATTTGGCCGCGTTGAATCATCAACCTACCATCGATGCATTGCGAGCATGCGGCTTGTGCAAATACTGGGTCATACCCAGCATGAGGGCTCAGGTTCCATTTCTGGAGTGGCTGGTCGAGAGGTGGAATATTCAGGACCAATGTTTCTATATTGGAGACCATCAGCTCGAGATAGAGGCCTCTGACATATACTTCCTTACTGGTTTGCCTAAGAGAGGCGAACACCTTTCTTTATTCGGGACTAGGCCGGGTGGCCAATCCCTTGCTAGCCTCCGGCTAGAGTGGTGTAACAACCAAAACTAGGATAAGGGGATTGAGATCAAATTCATATCCCGTACTGAACTTATGGTGATAGCGTTCACTTTTGCCAGACTCTGCGGCGCAGCTGCTTTACATATGGTCACCGGATCCCAGATGCGGATGGAATAGACTACTACCAGGGCACCATTTTCAACTGGTGTGATGTTGTACTGGCCAACCTGAAGGGCCAGTTGACTAGGGCGAAGGACGGACGATCAAAGACCTTTGGATATGGGGTTTTGGTCGTAAGTTTCACCTTAGAGAGAGTTCCTATGCTGATCCCACAGCAGCTCACAGTTGGGGTTGGGGCTCCTCGAGAGCCTAAGATGACGAGATGGGTCGTGGTTATGGCCCGGCATCCAGACGAGGGGGAGAAGGTTGTTCGATTTACTGAGGCTTATTTTGACTAGTTGAAAGACCAAGTCTTTTCTATTCAAGATTTTCCTTATTCTAGGATGGATTTTCGAGGTGACCCAGACATGGTTCTTCCACAGGGAGAACAATGGGACGACAGAGGTATATTCAATTTTCACAGTTGTTTTTATCTATGTTTTTGTATTTTAGACATCGTTTTCAAAACTGACAGTAAAATTTTTAAAATGCAGACATGGGTTAATGACGTCCAGCCAATCTCCGGGCTTTCGAGCGAAGACATCCAGTTGCACCGCTACCGGCCCCTCAGGATTCAGCTGCAGAGACGCTAGCCGAGTTGGAGCAGGATTTGGAGTGTCTCACGGCGGACATACCAGAGACGTCCATTGATGATATTCCTATAAGACTGCAGCATTATGTAGTTGCGGTCCCAGGACCTTTTAGGAGGTTCTTATGTAGAGTAGCACGTGGAGTGGTATCTTATAGAGATCAGCACCAGTGATTGGATGATCACCTTTGTAGACTTATGTCACATTTTGATTTTTCTACTTATCATTTTTGCCGATCATAAGGTGTTTCTCAACCTATGATCGAGGACGATGTATATTTTTTGACACTATATATATATATATCATTTTA